>JABUQX010055399.1:0-33017 GCA_015478945.1 Trachelipus rathkii
CTGAGTAGCTGCGTTCAGTTTCGTTATAGATTTAGCCGTTTTCGCATTTATCATTGAAACGCTTTCTAGCGTTTTCGTGCATAACTTCTTATAATATATATATATATATATATATATATATATATATAACATATATATATATATATATATTTATATATATATATATATATATATATATTGTAAAACAATAATAGTAACCATACTGTATATACCAATAACTTATATATATATATAACATATATAACCAACAACCTTCATATATATATATATATATATATATATATATATAACAGTATGCTACTGTAACCATTAGGCCTTATAAATCTTATATATATATATATATATTAAATTTAAGTGTTTTGTACAATTTATAATGTTTTTCTGTAAATTGTGTGTGAAAAGCCATTATAGCATTTTTAAATTAAATTTGTAGTAATTTTTTAAAAGAAAAAAAAAATAAATAAATTTGCTGAAAAAATAGACTAGACACACAACCCACCAGATTAGGAGTTTTGATTTGAAGCAGTACAATTCGTGAGTAAAATTTGATTATCTAATCTTTCAAATTTTTTATATTAAAATATGTTTAATAATAACTCATTATTCTCATTTTACTTGAATGTCTCTCAACCTAGAAAGTAGCCTGATGATTCACTTGATGATGGAAGTGCCTTCATATGACTTACGGTTAATCTCTCTCTATATATATATATATATATATATATATATATATATATGCCTATATATATATATATATATATATATATATATATATATATATATCTATATATATACATATATATATATATATATATATATATATATATATATATATATATATATATATATATATATATATATATATATAACCATATATATATATATATATAAACATACTATAATATATATATATATATATATATATATATATTAATAATATTAACATATATTATATATATTATTATATTAATCTTATATCATCTATTATATTATTCATATATTATCATATATTATTATATTAATATTATGTAATATTATATTATTCAATCCATATATATATATATAACTTATTATTATTAATAATATATAATATTATATATATATATATTAAAACTAATAATAATAATATATGTAATATATATATATAT
The DNA here is from genome assembly GCA_015478945.1 of Trachelipus rathkii. Lineage (NCBI taxonomy): Eukaryota > Metazoa > Arthropoda > Malacostraca > Isopoda > Trachelipodidae > Trachelipus > Trachelipus rathkii. The sequence goes on from JABUQX010055399.1 coordinate 1,149, forward strand.
ATATATTAATAATAATAATAATAATAATAATATTAATATAATATATATATATATATATCAATATATAATATATTACTACATATTATATATAATATATATGTATATAATAATAATATGTATATTATGTATGTATGTAATATGTAATATGTTCAATACATAATTCATAATATATGTAATAACCTTATTAATATTAATAATATGTATTATTCTTTATTATTATATTATCTCTATATTATTATATATATATTATTATATTATATATATATATAATGTATATTAATAACATATCTATATATATATGTATTATATCTTATATATCATACATATTAACTTTATATAATATTAACATATAATAATAATATATTATACATAATAATATATATTATAATATTATATTATATATATTATATATATATATATATATATTCTTATATATATATATATTATATACCACTACCACCATATATATCTACTACCATATATCTCTTATATATATCTCTCTTCTCTCTCTATCTATACTCTCTACTCTCTCTCTCTCTCTCTCCTTGGGATTTCCAGCTGACACGACGTTCCCTGTGTATTTTATCCAACGATCTCCCACATAGAAGTCTCATATAAAATCCAGGATAATAAACTCTTGATGATGCTGTAGGCGATTACCTCGGTGTGGAGGACCCTCCCGTCATCGATCATGATGGATCCCTTTTTCCAAACTTCACCAAGTGAACTTTGAAGGTGACATCTTATTTTTTTCCACTGTCATCCTGGAAGTGCGCAAATAGTGTCTGTCCCTGATAAAGTTCTAAACACATCAAAGAATACCATGTACGCCACCATGCAAAAGAACGAAGATCCGTCCATCATCTGACACCAACAAAAATGGTTTTCAGTGACGAAAGTTTACAGGTTTCTTTCCAGTCGAAGGCAACTCAACGCCACGCTGTGCTCATTCTTTCCAAGGTGAAATTAGGTTTCTCTAGCTATGACGCTCGATCATACACCTTTTTTATCCTTATACCGATCACACAACCTGTCTCTTCTTGACTATTCTCTACCCTCCATGCTGTACACTACTCGCTTTGGATCCGAGTCTAAGCTCGGACCTACTTATCCCTTCAACCGATACAGCCAACCATATTGAGACTATTGTTTCTAACCGCACGTCGCTATAACCAATAATAACAAAACTAGTCACATTTCTCCAGTGGACATTACTCAAACTTTGAAGAACTGGTTTAACTCATTGGTTTATGCACACCAAAATGTATTTGTTTCCAAGGACTTATATTGTGCGGACGCAACTTCCTCCTACCATCGGAATACAAACCACCGTTGACATCCATGGTAATTAAAAGTAAAGAAAAATTAGGAAAATAAGTAAAAATTTTAAAATAACTAAGAATTAGAAAAAAATTTAAAATATAAACAAAGCAGTAAATGCATAATAAGACATAAAATTTTAAAATAAAGATTAAAAAAAATATTTAAAAAAATTATAGCAGTTAACATAAAATAAAAATTATAAAATTTTCAGGCTTTTATAGTCGAGCGAAATACATCTTGTTTTCTTAGATAATTTTGTGTATGCTAAATAAAAAAAAGAAAACTTTAAATTTATTTTTTTTTTTTTTTTAATTTGTTCCAAGAGCAAATCCAAAACTACTGCATATACAAAGAAATTATCTAAATAAAACCTTTGTATCTCTGCCGACTACATATGCTCTGAAAATTTCATCCTGATGTCATGAGCAGAAAAAAAATATCTCAATTTTTCATTTTAAAAACCAAAAAAAGTATGGTTTGAATTCTACACAAATTTCAAAAAATCAAAAGAACCATTTCAGGACTTCTCTAGGTTATAGACCCATCTATGTATATTTCAAGTTCGAAATCATTTAAAAAAAAATTGTAGTTGAAGTGGAAAATGTCAAAAACAAGTTTTCAAAAAATTAAAATTCTTAAAAAAGATGTAAAAAAAAAAAAAAAAAAATTTTAAAAAGTGAAATTTTGATATAATTTTTTTTCTACTTATCCGATCATCATCAAATTTTCAGGGCTTGTATAGTCGGGCGAGATGCATCTTTTTTTACTTAGATAATTTTTTTGGTATACTCAAGAGAAATTTTTTTTACAATTTCCAAAAAAAAAATTTTTTTTAATTTATTCCAAGAGCAAATCCAAAACTACCGTATATACAAAGAAATCCAAATAAACAATGTTCATCTCCCCCAACTACAAATGAACTGAAAATTTCTTGCAGATCGGATTAACATAAAAAAAAATATCCCAATTTTTCGATTTGAAAACCCAAAAATAGAAGGTTTTGAAAATCGGCCATTGCTCAGATATGGGGTCAAATATCAAAATTCCGTTCCTACACATTTTAGATAATGATCTAATCTTTGTATATTTCAAGTTTGAAGTCATTTCGAAAAAAATGGAAGGAGGAGAATCGACAAATGTCAGACATAGGTTATTAAAAAATTTAAAATACCAAAACTATGACTACAGACCAGGGTTGTGGAGTCGGAGTCGGTAATTTTGAAGAGGGTAGAGTCGGAGTCGGTAATTTTGAAGAGGTTGGAGTCAGAGTCGGAGTCGGTAATTTTCAAGAGGTCGGAGTCGGGGTCGGTAACTTTCAAGATAGTAGAGTTGGAGTCAGAAAATTTTGAACTGACCAAGTTGTGAATTGTGTTTCTGTGGGTGACTTCAATCACTTCATGCAAGTTCACTGACTTGACTTCCATATCTCAAAATGCAATTACAAACTTCGAAGTTTTTTAACCTGCATCTTATGTTTCAATTTGAACTATATTCTAATAAATTCAACCTTCAACCTTATACCATCTATATTTAAGATGCTGAAGAAATAAAAGACTCCATGGTACGAAGAGAAATTTCTCTCATTGACAATGATATTCTACTAGCTGCTGTTTATATTGATCCTATCTACAGGGTAAGCCTAACTGAAGATCAACAACAAAAAGCTTAATCTGCACTTTGCAACGTGGTCATTTGTATTAAAGGGTTGCAGGAAGTTCAAGAAGAAAAGGAAACATCTGAATATGTGTAAGTGATGAAACACAACTATCTATTACTACCTTCTCCAAGTCATTTTCAAGCTCAGATGGGTATGAAAAGCTTCCTAGATATTGATGAGCTTAGTCGAGAAAGCGTCTGCACTGCTCTACCTCCAAAACGGGTTCGGCGGTACTCGCGGCTTTTTCTGCTCTCAACGTTACTGGAATTAGACCTAAAGGAAAATGAAGGAGGGTTACAGCGGATGCTATTATATATATATGTATATATCATATATATATATCTTAACATAATATATATGCTATGCTATATATATATATCTTAACAAAATAACTTACTGCTATATATATATATATATATATATGTATATAAACGTGGAACTTCAAAATATTTCTCTACTCGAAGGAAGCTCAAGAACAGTATCTTTTTCAGTTCTACAAGAAGAAAGCCTAACAGAGACTAACTTTTAATGAGTGTTCATCGTAGCTGCACAATATAAACGAAGGAAGTTATCAATCATTTTGTTGTTAAGGGTAAAATTAAGAAATTTTTATATGAAGAAAATGATATCTTTTTATTTTTATTTTCAAAAATTACTATTAGTTACATTACTGTCAATGTTATGTTTGCTTTGGACTGAGGCCCAATTTCCTAAAAATGGACATAAAATTCTTAATTTTCTTTATTTGATAAGAAAAGAGAGGACAAACTGTAGGTTTTTCTATTTACCAAGATGTTTCCACTTTGTCTGTAGTCATTCTTTCGATAATTTTCATTTTTCAAAACTTATGTTTTTGACATTGCTCCTTTTAACTTTTACAATTTATTTCCGAAATGACTTCATACTTGAAATATACGTTGATGGGTCCATTACCTACAAAATGCACGAAATAGTTTTTGAATTTTTAAATTTGTGCTCAGCAATGTCAAAATTCATTTGGTTTTTAAAATGAAAAAAATCTATAACTTTTCATTTGGTAAACAATTTGGATAACGTTCATTTGGTTTTTAAAATGAAAAATCTCGATAACTTTTTTCTGCTCATGCGATTTGGATGAAATTGTCAGAGCATATGCAGTCTTGGAAGATGCACAATTTTTCTTAGATAATTTCTTTGTAGCTATGCAGTAGTTTTGGGTTCATTTTTGAACAAAGTTTTAAAGCCAAATTTTTTTTTTGGAAATTTTGAAATTTTCTTTAATTAAATAGTAAAAATTATTCACGTAAAAAAGATGTATCTTGCCCGATTATCAAGCCCTGAAAATTTGATGTTGATCGGACAAGTTAGAAAAAGATATATCAATATTTCACTTTCAAAAATGGTTTTTTTTTGGAAAGTGATGACTGACCTTATCCCATCAACATCCCAGTACAGGAACTTTCTGCTCCTCAGTCGGGCGGGGTGCATCTTCTTTACTTAGATAATTTTTGTATACTCAAAACAAATTAAAAATTTTCCCAAAATATTCGACTACATATGCTCTGAAATTTCATCCAAATAAATGAGAAAGAAAAAAAAAAAAAGTTATCTCAACCTGGTTTAATTTTCAAGCAAGTTCGATTTTGGTTTTGACATTGCAAAACAATTTGCCAAAAAATCAAAAACTTATTTCGTGCATTTTGTGATAATGGACACCCCATCTAGTATAATTTTCCTTGTTTGAAGTCGTTTGAAAATTGTGAAGTTGGAGAAACTAAAAATATGTCAAAAACTAGCAGGTTTGGGAGAAAAATTCCGAAAGAATGACCAGCGGAATCTGAAAATACTCGAAACGACGTTTAAGAGTTCAGAAAAAGCTGTTTTGGCACCTTTTCCATCCAAGAGCCAGCAAGGGTAAGGGTACGCTGTGATCCCTACACCTTTGAAGGGGCTACGATGGGCTTAGAAGCAGATATTGGACCCTGCCAGCTTTGTTATTGAGTATTGTAGCACACCATACATATACTATAGCAATAGCCAACAGCTAACATAACTCTTCTCCATACTGTATAATAATATTAGCTAGTCTTTCAATTGAACGTATACATTCTTTTGAAATCAAAACGGGAACATGACACTTTCCCTATATATATAATATAATATATGTACATAATTAACTTAATATAATAATATAATATATGTATAATATATATAGCATAATAATAATAATAATAATATAATAATAATATATATATAACTATATATATATATATAAATATATATATAATAACATATATATAATAATAATAATATCAACCAACTAATAATAATATTAATATAATAATATATATATATATATATATGTAATAACAACAACCAACCATAATATATAACGCTAATCATCACCACCGCCGCAGCGCTTCTCTCCGGACTGGGTTGAGATGCGGCGTTTGAAACTCAGAAAGAAAAACTGTAGAAAAATATGACGAAAGTCAGAAAAGAAGCCCAGTCTTTCCGCTTACGCTTATATACCTTTTAGTGAACTCTCGTGCAGTCAGAGAAAGATGCATCCCTAGAGAGCTTTGAGGACCCAGCGGACCTCACCACAGCATCTCGCCAATGTGGGGTTCATCCCTTAGCCCAGGTGGGCTACAACACAGCCATACCCCTCACAAAACCCCGCCATTCATTTCTATTATACTACCTTTCTTCTCGCCTCTACTAAACTCACATTTCTCTCTCTGAGCATTCTTTACTGACTCAATCCTCTTTTCCTTCGGTCTCCCAACCGGTCAGATTCCCAACACACTCACCACTATACATCTTAACCAACCGACTACCATCCATCCTTTTCCACATGACCAAACCATCGCAACGACACTTTCGTACATTCTCATTATTGCTTTCTTCAGTCTACCACACAACTTTATAATACGTTCATTCCCTATTTTACCAATTCCACACCTAAAACGCCCTAAGATTGTCCATCTGAACATATTGTACTTTAGATCTATACCTCTTGTTCAGACCATAGTCTCACTACTATACATTAACATGGTAACAACAATGCCCTCGCTATATATATATATAACCTTAATATATATATATATATATATATAATAACCTTAACCACTCCACTCCCCTGCTGCCATATACCTTATATATAACCTATATGCTTATATAACTCTTCTCTTTCTTCTTCTTCTTACGCTATGCTATATATATATATATAACTTTCATATATATAATTTCCAGAGGTGGAGTCGAGGTCGGTAATTTTCAAGGGTGGAGTCGGAGTCGAGTCGGAGTGGAGTCTGAGTCGGAAAATTTTTGAACCAACTCCACAATGTCTACAGACACAGAAAAACACTCGAAAACGATGTTTAGATGTCAGAAGAAAGCTGATTTCATGTTCATATGGTTCAAAAATCGGCGAAAATCCGAATTTTTATGTCCATTTTTAGGGGAGGGGGAGAAATTGGGCTCAGCCCGAAGCAAAATTGACGCCAGTCCTTAATGGGAAAATACCTCCGAATAAAATAATTCTCAGATAGCGTTACCAACCATTCTGATTCTAATTTTTTTATATTGTTTTTTGTTGTTTAACAAGGCATATATATATATGCTTACTATATAGTTCTTTAAAATTTTTTAATATATATATATATATAACCCAACCTTAATATATATATATATATAACAACATATATATAACCGCGCTATGCTCTTCTAACCTTTATATAACTATACTGCTGATGATATATTTCGTAATGTTATTATATTTTTATTTTATTCTACCGTATGTAAAAAAAATTTGTTTGCCAAAATTTTTAAATAAGCCGTTTTCGCTTTGGCATTTTGTCTTACGCTCGATAAGATAAAATCTTACGCATTTTAAGAACGGTTTCGTGCCAAATCGACCGCGAATGAATTCTTATTCTTATAAACTTGTTTACAAACATTACAAAAATCAGCTGTTGTTATGATGGACTTCAAGAATTTGGTGGGTGTTGTTATAAAAATGGAAGAATAATGATGATGTTGATGTTACAGAATATTTTAGATTTTTGGAAACTAATAAAAAAAAGAGGAGAGATTATTGTCCTTTGCTTCCTTACTCTAAGTTAAAATTTTCGGTGTTTGTATTATATGTAATAACTAACATACTTAATAACCTTATATATATCATTAATAATATAATATGTATATATATATATATATAACTATGCTATTAACTTAACTTAATAACTTAATAATATATGTATATATATATATGTATATATATATAATATATAATATATAATAGCTTATATACTGGCAATAGCGTATATATATATACATATGCTTAACCAACTTCACTATATATGCGCAGCAGCATATATAATGCCAATATAGCAACCAGCTCGCTCGCTGCGCCTTCATTAATATCGCCTTAATAATAGCCCGCCATGTCGGGATGTTTGTGATGAGGGACGCTGGGTTCAGTATCAATAAATAGTTTCTGCTGTCTAGGGGTTTTGAACTATATTAAATCCTTTATAACTTTGCTGAATACTAGACTCAAGTTCCAATGAGAATATTTTCTAATAATCAGGTCACTGTGCAGGATAGCAAACAATCAAGAAAAAGCAGGAGTTTTTACTCATAAGTAATACTAAAAGAAAATCCCAATCACAAGTTTAAAGATCGATAGGACGAAACGCAAAAAAGCCCTTATAATAATATCTCTGCCTTTTTATAGTCTTTGGCAGTATCTTAAATATAACAATTAACGAAAATAATAATATCAATCCTTAACTTGATAAGTCTAAAACTAATTATCTACCTATCATATTACAAGCTAATAATTTTATATATCTCAATTTGCCAAAATAAATCTTCTTTTATAAAATAATAAAATTGAGTGAATTGTGAAATATTCTAAACTTAAATAAATAATAGCGAAATCAATAATAATAGTCTTTCCAAAATTAAATAAATAAACTAGTGAATCTCACAATTGAGAAACCATGGCCTTCAGGTAAGATATAACTTGACACACGCCCCTCCTAAGAAGACAAAGTGACGTGTCATCTTTCGTCTTGAAAAGAAAAAGGTCAAGGATACCTTTATCTGAAAAGAGTACAAGTCTTTCCTTCGGTATTTAAACTGTGCCATCGCTTTCATCCACGTTGAAAAGTTTCCCATTTCCTTGGTCTTCGGGATCGTTCCTCTGTCTAATCCGTTCGGTTCTTCATCCTGACCTTTCGACATTGTAATGGAAGACATCAAGATGGATGGCTAGCAAACTCTTTTGTAACAACGAAGGTTTGGAGTTTTCTACTTCCAAAGTTCTTCTTCACCCAACCGCCTTCGACCATTCCTCTAGATTTTGTTGGTACATAATCCTCTGCATTTTCTACTCCTGATGGAGAATGAGGATGCTCTGAATGAACTGACCTGGGACCTCCTCGTGGAGAAAAGGGAGTGGGAGCAGTCACTGTAACTTCCTCTCGGTTAGCTACAGAGAGTTCAACCGCTGAGTTGAGTGAGAGGAGAAGAAAGAGCATCATAGAGTAATGTTTCAGCAGTCTCTACTATACCATTCTCTTCATGGTTTTGAAGTTCCTTCTCCTTCTCTTTATTTTCTTCAGGTACTACTGCATCTGCATCATCATTTTCAGCTTGGATATTTTCCAAAGGAGTGGTCAGCTGATCTTCAGATGACGCCTCAGTTTGAGACTTTTTCTCTTCTTTCGACTTCCTCTCATATTCTTCTTCTACTGGTGTTAACTGGAACACTCTTCCCTCTAATTTACTATTAACATCCTCAGGCATCACCGCTGTCACCTCAGTCTTTATTGTCTCATTAATACTGGCTCCAAAACAGCTTGAATGTGAGGAGTTTTCTTGATTTTGGAATGGGAGATTTCCATTCAAATTTTCCACTGTCTTACTATCTTTTGTAGCAGTTTCAGTTTCATGATTTGTTTCGGCGACGGATGTGTCTTTGCCGACATCAATTTTATCATTATTTTTTTTAATAGCCTTTTCAGCTTCATAAACAACTTCGACAATGGTTGTGTCCACGTCGGTATTAATTTTATCATTAATTTTTTCAATAGCATTTTCAGCTTCATAAATAGCTTCGACAATGGTTGTGTCCACGTCGGTATTAATTTTATCATTATTATTTTCTGTAGCATTTTCTGCTTCACAAGTAACTTCGACAATGGATGTGTCCACGTCGGTATCAATTTTATTTTCAATAGCATTTTCTGCTTCACAAGTAACTTCAACAATGGATGTGTCCACGTCGGTATCATTTTTATTTTCAATAGCATTTTCTGCTTCACAAGTAACTTCGACAATGGATGTGTCCACGTCGGTATCAATTTTATCATTTTTATTTTCAGTAGCATTTTCTGCTTCACGAGTAACTTCAACAATGGATGTGTCCTTGTCGGTATTAATTTTATCATCATTTCCGAAACCTATTGTCTCCGGACCTAGCGCGCCTGGGATATTTCCCAATGTTAAATCATATAACGCATCGTTCGGACATAGAGCTTCGACGTACCCCGTATAAAACGGAGTGCGAATCCAAATTCTTGCTTCAGGGGCTGTCCCAAGGGTGTTACCAATTAGCAGCAATTTTCTAATCTTGCCTGTGAATTGATGGTTTTTCACAAACTTCTTTTTCGCAATTACGCCATTACACCCTGTATCACGAAGTACTGATACGTCAATGCCATTTATAGAACCATTCGTCACGGGCATGAGGGAATGTCTGACATTTGAATCATCCTGACATGACATAGATATAACGGGGATAGATTTTCCATTGACGTGCAACATGCCGTCCTTTACCATTTTTCTCACGTCAACACACTCATCGTCTTCCACAATTTGACATGCCGCTGCAGAATCCCCTTTGTTAATAGGATTATCAATTGTAACGGCAGCATTGTGTACTTCTTTCTTTGGGGCGTGCCATCTTCTCTTCGCTGTCTTGTTATCGCGGTTAAACTTATTATCAGAATAGTACCGATTACGTGGAAATCTGTTGTTTCCATTTTGGGCAGAATAACAAACGCTGGAATCGTGGCCGCCTTTGTGGCATATTCCACAAACTTTGGTGTATTGGCGTTGAGTATTATGGTTTATTTTATCCTCGTTATTACCATATGCCATAGAAAGGTTAAAGTCTTGCCTTTTGGAACAAAGGTTCTTACCCCTTGCTTGAAGAAATCTATCCTCGCGAGAAGCGATGTCGTTTAATCTAGAGAGTCCTGCCTCTCTAAGATGAACAGCTAAATCCTTTGGGCAACAGGTGTCTAAATGAACGGACGATTGAGACTGATTGGACAGTCGTATTCGTTTTAATTCGAAGTTCCGTGTGCGTTCGGCTTCTTCAATTTGTTTATTTAATGATGCCGCTTTTCTATCGTCTTCTTCTTTCTTGAGTTGAGCATTCCTTTCAGCTTCCTCTTTCTTGTGTTGAGCTTCCTCTCTCTTAAGTTGAGCATTCCTTTCAGCTTCCTCTTTCTTGTGTTGAGCTTCCTCTCTCTTAAGTTGAGCATTCCTTTCAGCTTCCTCTTTCTTGAGTTGAGCATTTCTTTCAGCTTCAGCAGCCTTCTCTTTTTTATAGGCATCTGTTCTTTCTTTGAAAACTTCACAAGAGTCAGCGCTTGTTAGGCCTAATTCTTTGATCATCTGACGAATGGATTGATAGTCCATTCGATAGTTCATTATTAATGTCGACAAAGGAGAATAACCCGTGAAAAATAAAAGAGAGGTGAGTATCTGAATCCAGCAAGTGTGATGAAGAAATAATGTTAAGTTATATTCCTTCTCGGACAAGGCCACCCAAAACGTGTCGAGATATTTTATAGATGAGGACACGCGGGTTCAGTATCAATAAATAGTTTCTGCTGTCTAGGGGTTTTGAACTATAATAAATCCTTTATAACTTTGCTGAATACTAGACTCAAGTTCCAATGAGAATATTTTCTAATAATCAGGTCACTGTGCAGGATAGCAAACAATCAAGATAAAGCAGGAGTTTTACTCATAAGTAATATTAAAAGAAAATCCCAATCACAAGTTTAAAGATCGATAGTACGAAACGCAAAAAGCCCTTATAATAATATCTCTGCCTTTTTATAATCTTTGGCAGTATCTTAAATATAGCAATTAACGAAAATAATAATATCAATCCTTAACTTGATAAGTCTAAAATTAATTATCTACCTATCATATTACAAGCTAATAATTTTATATATCTCAATTTGCCAAAATAAATCTTCTTTTATAAAATAATAAAATTGAGTGAATTGTGAAATATTCTAAACTTAAATAAATAATAGCGAAATCAATAATAATAGTCTTTCCAAAATTAATAAATAAACTAGTGAATCTCATAATTGAGAAATTATGGCCTTCAGGCAAGATATAATTTATATATATATATATATATATAATAATAATATATATATATATATATATATATATATATATATATATATATATATATATATATATATAATATATATATATATATATATATATATATATATATATATATGATCAACCCTTAAGCTATTCTGTCAATTGAAATATATTTTAGGTAGTTTTTATATTATTTAACTTAATTTTAATTATATTTATATATTTATATTAATAGTGAAAAGATGCAAAGCTCTTACCTTTTTATTATCCACTATGACTTTGCTGGCTGATGATTTAAGTTAGAACATATGTGGACAAGACCGTGCCATGCTTATGATGTATATTATATGATAAATGTAATAAAGCGTTAGGAAAGATAGAGCAAGATAAGTATGTGTTGAAACAATGATATGTTGTATGATACGATGTAGAATATTATTTGTTATATTTGTATTATATGATTAATTATTTAGGCACCCGTAGTATGAATTATAGACTCCCTCTTGTATGCTTGACTGATTTAATATTCTGATTTAACAAAATGTTCACCCTTGATCCAATTATATATGATGTGACATCGATTGATGGAATAATAATTTTTATCTTATATTATAGATTATAATTATAGATTTTATCAATATAAAACAATATTTCAGGTAGTTCTGAAAAAAATAAGAATAACATAACAACTGCAGCGAGTGAAGATGCATTGTCACTATCACACAGTGACAAGGCATGACCACTCCCTGTCATCACTCTCACACTGCTCTCTTTCCCTCCTTTCTATCCCTCTAATGTATTTCTTTCATTCCTACTTATCATTCTTTCAAATATTCATACAGACCTCTTTTGTTCCCATTTTCTTTTGTCAAACTATCTGCTATTTGCTCCTTTCCATTTATCCAGCACACATCATCAATTATTCCTTCTTTTAACAATTCCTTTATAACAGCTAGATCAATTCTCAATCTTCTGCTCTGAACATTTGTATGTGACTTCACAGCCCCTTCCAATGATTTACTATCTGAAAAACCAATCAGTCTCATATTTGCTTCCCCTGTTAATTCCTCCCATAATTTTCTTACATATATCCCCATTTCCAATCCATCACACAACCCCATCGCCTCGGCCTCTAATGGCGATCTTACAACTCTGTTAGCAACCTTAGATTTCCATATTATTGGCATCTTTTTCCCATAACTATCCTCTATAATAACTACATATCCTATTTGCGATTCTCCCGTACCTAATCCATTAAAGGATGCATCCGCAAACACTTTTACATCCAAATTCCCTTTTAATGTCCCTATTCTAAGATGTTTATCTTCTAATCTTGTTTTCTCCATGATTTTTATTAATTTTCTCATATCTGCTGTTGTTCCCTTTTTCATTTTCTTTCCCAAAACACTCACTTGGTAAGATACTTCAGGTCTTGTTTGCTGTCCCAGCCAGTTTAATTGGCCCACCCCAGATCTATATTCTGTTTTTTCACTTTCATCTAACACCCTATCCCCCTTGTATGATGTTTTATTGGGTATTGTTAGTGTTTTTCTGTAATTATCCTGTTCAAGTAATATATGTTCTCCCTTATCATGTATTTGCACCCCAATATACCGGAAGTCTTTAAACTCCTGGCTCCCTACCTTTAATCTCTCTTTTAATTTCCTTATTATTTGTTCCTCGAAAGTATCATCCCCACCATAACATATATCATCTACATGACAAACCATTATACCTCTTAACTTACTTCCGTTCTTCCACGTAAATATGGAAGGTTCTAATTTACAACACACACCCCCTAATCTTTCTAATATTTCCTTTAAACTATAATACCAAACTCTGGCAGCATCCTTCAACCCATATACTGCCTTTCGTAGTTTCCACAATTTGTTCGTATTTGCTTCTTTTGGTGGTTTTACGAACACCTCTCTTTCCAATTTGTTTCCTTGCAAATATGCAGCCTTAATATCTATTGACTTACATTCCCAGTTATACCTTTTAATTATTCCTAATGTCATTTTTAGCGCTTCGGCAGCACATGTTGGAGCTTCATTCCCCTCATCATTGCCTTTTTCCTCAAAACCCCTAACCACTAATCTAGCTTTACAATACTTTATCCCATTCTTTTCCTTTTCTGTTATAACCCATCTTGTATTTAACCCCTTTCTGCCTTTGTCCACCACTTCATCCATTACATCATTTTCTTTCCAATTCTGTATCTCGTTTTCCTTTGCCTTAATGACTTCTATATCTCTTACATCGACTAAAAGTATTTCTTCCTCTTCCGGTATTTGTTCATGTTCCTCAAAGTCTTTTAGGTTTATCCAAGTTATCGTTCCATCATGTAAATTCTTGGTGTTGTAACATTGATTCCATTTCTTACTATTCACTTTACCCGCTCTGCTCATTATCTCAACTCTTTTCTTGGCCGGTTTCTTTTTCTATCATTTTCCATCTTTCTCCTTTCTTCAGTCTACTTAGATCTCTTTCTACTTCTTCTTCATCTTGTTCTTCCTCCTCTGTTTCTTGTCCTGCATTAGTCATTACTCCAAGAGAAATATCGCTTTCATCGTCATCTGTATCTTCTTCTTCTTTCTGTTGTGTTCTTTTGTGTCCATATTGTCCCTCCCTTATACTTTTTATGTTCTCCCCTTGTTCTTCATACATATCTGGATCTTGATCATCTGTTTCTTCTTCAGCTTCATCCCTGTCGTCCTCTCCCCTGGGTGCTTTTTGTATTCTGTTTATGTGTACTCTTTGTGTATATCTAATCGACCCTCCCTGTTTTACCACCACTGTTTTCCCATCTACTCCTATGACCTTCCCTGGTCCCTTCCATCTTTTATCGTTCTCTCTTTTATAATATACCCACTCCCCAATTGTTACATCTTGTACTTTACTTTCCCTGATGTTGTTATTCAATGCTCTTTTTAGTTTCATCTCTGCTTGTTGACTTATTACTTCTTTCCAGGCCTCTCTTCTATATCGAGCATTGTCCATTATCACACATTCTTCCCAACCCTCTGTGTTATCTATACTCCAAGGAGTCATTTTCCCTCCCTTATTCCATCCAAATACCAAATTGTTTGCTGTATACCCTCCCTTATTGGGTATATTATTTCGACCATACACAGCCCATCTTAAGCATAAATTCTTGTTTTGGTACCCATCTTCTTGTAGTTTTCTAATATTTTCCTTCAAAAGGCCCACCATCTTTTCACACTTCCCGTTACTCCACGGGCTTTCTGCCGCTGTTGCCAATAATTTGATGTCGAACATCTCGCACATTTCCTCCATTGTTTCATTTTGAAACTCCCTTCCGAGAGAATTTTTTCCGGAGCTCCGAAAACACTTATCCACCTGTCTATTATCTTACCTACTATCTCCGCCGGTCGTTTTCCTTCAGTCCATGTTGCTTGAACAAAACCGGTCAATTCATCTATCATTACTAAAAATTTCTTTCCTTCTAACTCACCCATATCTATAGATATTAATTCATTGAAATGATTTGCTCTATCCAAACCCACCACAGGTCTACTAGGTGTGGGCTTGAATATTTTACATGAATGACAGTTATTTATTACTCTTTCGATTATCCCTTGTATTTGTTTTTTATTCTCTTCATATGCATCATTCCCCCCGTATGCTTTCTCCAATAATTTATTTAGGTTGTCCTTACTACAATGTGCAAATTGTTTGTGTATTTTGAGTAATTTGTCTTCATTTTGTTTTTCACTGTTACCTATCCACCATTTATCACCCCCAAACCACGCACTATATCTACGTTTTATCAATGGTAATCTAACATGACCACCATCATCTACCCTTCCCTTTACTCGTACCCCTATGTCCCTTAAAATAATGTTGTTATTACTGATATCCATTATTGCCCCCAATTTTTGTACCTATCAACCATGGGATATCTTTATCGTGTAAATCGTTAATGTAATCTGTCGTTATATAAATGATGGTTTCCCCCCTTTTTCCTGTAAGATCTACAGGTATTTGTAGTCTTTTCTCCCCCTTATAATCAGAACCCCCAAAACTATAAGTCTTTTCTATTCTCTTTGCACTCTCTCTTATCCTCTCTAATTCACTTTTGTTTAGATTTCGTAATATTTCTTCTAGTCATTCTCTTCCAATTACTGTACTATTACTTCCAGTGTCTAATATAGCCTCAATCATTCCTTCATTCTCCCTTTCATTCCCGGAATTATTCAAATATACATTACTCTGTTCACCTTTCATTTGCTTGTCAGACCCCCTTTTTTTCCACCAACATTTGTCTTCTTCATGTCCCCATTTGCGACAGTACATACATTTCTTAATATTTTCATCCCGAGTTAGGCACTTCTTGGCCTCATGGCCCTTTCTCCCACATTTCAAACACAACTTTTCTTCCTGACACTCGTTCGCGAAATGTCCATCTTGGAAACAATTAAAACATCTCAATCCGCCTTTTGCCTGACATTGCCAACCCATATGTCCTCTACCGCCACATTTATAACAATATTGTGTTTCTCCTTTTGGTTCTTCTCTTCCCTTCTTGTATACAGCTCCTGTACTTTGACTCATTTCCTGTCTACCCCTGTCTAACCACATATTTTCCTTCATCTTCTCATCTCTTTTAATTTCAGTTCTTTCATGCTCACTCTTTCTCTCTTCGAACACACGTAGCAATTGCTTTTTAATATTGTCATAATCTAGCTCTCCTTCTCCACACCCCCTATTATAATCTGTTCTTGCCATGTTTTCAAATTTGAAGTGTACAACAAATGTGCTCCTTTCACATCTGATCCCCACTCACTCATTCCTAAACATGTTGCCTCACCCATCACTCTTGCATATCTTATCACATATTCTTTAACACTCTCTTTCTCACCTCTACCAATCTTTAGTACGTCTAATACACTGTTAAATCGTTCAACTCTTTTATCGATCTTATATCTACTATCAAGTGCCTCCAATATCAAATCCACTCCTTTCTCTCTTGTTAGTTCTTTCGTACTAAGGTTCTTGGTTAACTCTTCAGCCTCTCCTTCTAGATGCAATCTTATTATTAATCCCTTCCTTTTTATATCCTCGTTCAATTCCACCCAGTCACTCACTCTTCTTCTCCATCTTTCATATTCTCTTTCTAGTCCTGAAAATACAGGACACTTACCAATCATCCTCACTTCTGTTCCTTTTACATCTTCTATATCTTCGTTTCCCATAATGTTTATCTTTTATTTTTACAGACTTACAATGAAAAAAAATATATTTTAGGTAGTTTTTATATTATTTAACTTAATTTTAATTATATTTATATATTTATATTAATAGTGAAAAGATGCAAAGCTCTTACCTTTTTATTATCCACTATGACTTTGCTGGCTGATGATTTAAGTTAGAACATATGTGGACAAGACCGTGCCATGCTTATGATGTATATTATATGATAAATGTAATAAAGCGTTAGGAAAGATAGAGCAAGATAAGTATGTGTTGAAACAATGATATGTTGTATGATACGATGTAGAATATTATTTGTTATATTTGTATTATATGATTAATTATTTAGGCACCCGTAGTATGAATTATAGACTCCCTCTTGTATGCTTGACTGATTTAATATTCTGATTTAACAAAATGTTCACCCTTGATCCAATTATATATGATGTGACATCGATTGATGGAATAATAATTTTTATCTTATATTATAGATTATAATTATAGATTTTATCAATATAAAACAATATTTCAGGTAGTTCTGAAAAAAATAAGAATAACATAACAACTGCAGCGAGTGAAGATGCATTGTCACTATCACACAGTGACAAGGCATGACCACTCCCTGTCATCAATATATATATATATATATATATATATATATATATATATATATATATATATATATATATATATATATATATATATATATATATATATATATATATATATATATATATATATATTTTGTGGTAATGAGGTCAGGTCAATTTTACCAACATAGCGTGCCAATGCAAAAGCGTAGTTTTTTAAACGAACTCTTTTTCTCACTATGGCAAATCTGGCAATATTCTCAAAACGCGTCTTCATCTTATTCAAGCGCCATTTTCGCACGACAACGACGCTTTCTAATTACTCAGAAGAATTATGGATTTTTACTATTTTATGAAGGCTTAAAGCTTATTAAAGCATGTGATATTTCTTTTTTTTTTGCCATGGTGAGTAAGATGACAGTGCAAATATATTTATTAATGTATAATAGTGCAACAATAGTGATAAATGTTGGTACCCTGTGAAGTGGCAGTTATTATATAGTATTTCTTTAAATATTTTTACTTATAATTGCTTAGCTAGCTTATCCTCATGGTAGCACCCTTAGATTAGCATATACTAAGGGCCTATTATTTTTTCTAAGCCACTTTCATGGGGATCCTACGGCCGATTTTTTTTCGGCCACTAATATCTTGTAAATTTTTATGTAGGCCAACAAGTAGGCCCAAAATTTTTATTCCTTTTTATTATATAAAATTTAATGTAGTAATTATTTATTATATTTTATGTTAAATTTAGTTATATTATTTTTATTTCTTAGTATTTATTCTTTTTTTTTTTTTTGTTTAATTCCCAGGTTACTGGGGTCCGTATTTTTGTCTAAATACAAATTCAACTGCATCAAGTCTTTGTTCAAACCTTTTGGCCCACTAACATCAAACAAGCATCCCGCTAAAAAGTAGTGACCATTGGAGTGACATCGAAGCCTACCAGTGGAAGTAGGCTCCCAACACCTAGCCAGCATATTTATCCCCAGCTACGGGCCTACCAAATTTTCGTGCACAGCTTCAAAGCACGCGTTGGACCCCATCCATAGGCCAGACAAAGGAAAACCGTCCTGTTGCATGTGCAACAGTTATAATCTGCACAGGATCTTATTATTATTATTATTATTATTATTATTATTATTATTATTATTATTATTATTATTATTATTATTATTTTTACCATTTTATTTTATTATTTGCGATAACATTTTTATATATAACTATTTTTATAATTTTCAATTTTATATATATGTGTCAAATATCGAGAACAGAAAAGTACCACCGGAAGCAGAATAGTTTCGAGTCGAAAAACAGAAAAGTACCACCGGAAGCAGAATAGTTTCGAGTCGAAAAAAAAAACAGAAAAGTACCATCGGAAACAGAATAGTTAGTTTTATTTTCGCGCTGTCATCTTTTGCATTATTTGCTTATTTACTTTTTCTTGTATTGGTGCTGTGGTTTTGCCTTCTTCCTTCCTTCTTCCCTCTCCTAATTCTTATATTCTCCTCTCTTCACAATTTCTTTTCTCTTACTTTCTTCTACTGCTCTCGTCATGGTTGGAACAGATTCTCCTCCCACCTCTGCAGTCTCTTCAGTCTCCTCTTCCGCTGCTTCTTATTACCCGGCGTACCCATCCCATCCCTCGTATCCCTGCTCTATTTACAACGCCTCTCACGATCCATGTTCCTCTCCGTTTTCTAGAGTTGAGGCCCGTCTTACCTCCCTGGAACAGGGCATGGCTGATGTCAAGGCAGTGTTAAAGGACATCTCCGCTATGCTACGGTCCCCAAAGGATTTACCTTCCCGCACCCACTCCTCTGACCGTGCTCCCACCCCAGGCCCTACGCAATATCCTAACGGATATTGTTTTTACCATCATCGGTATGGCCTGAAGGCGACTAAGTGCTCCCAACCCTGCACTTTGTCGGGAAACCTCTTCGCCAGCAATCTATAAAGGCGGTGGATCCAGCTGGCCACCCTTCTGTTTGTTCTTCCTCTCCGCCTTCTTCGTCTCAGGATGTCCTGCGCCTTTTCGACAGGTCTACAAACCTGTTCTTCCTGATCGACACCGGAGCGTCTTATTCTTTATTGCCTAGAGATACTACCCAAAAGTCCGCTGTTCCTCTTCCTGACCGGGCTCTTTACGCAGCAAATGGTAGTACCATCCCCGTCTATGGTGAGCGCCTGTGCACCTTAGACCTCTCTCTCCGCCGTCAATTCCCCTGGGTATTCGTGGTCGCTGACGTTACCCAACCCATTTTGGGAGCTGATTTCTTGTCTCATTTCGACCTTATGGTCGATCTAAGAAACAGGAGATTGGTTGACGGCTGTACGTCTCTGTCTTCTGCAGGTACCGTAGTTTCTTCTGCTCTTAAAGGCATCTCTGCTGTTGCTCCTTCTTCTGGTACCTCCCCCTTCTTCACCATCCTGCAGAAGGATTTTCCGGCTCTGTTGAACCCCTGTTCTTCTTCTTCTCCTGTTCAACATTCTGTGCGCCATCATATAGAGACTACTGGCTCTCCCACCTTCGCTCGTGCTCGGCGTCTGCCTCCTGACAAGCTCAAGGCAGCCAAGGCGGAGTTTGAGCACATGCTCGAACTTGGTATCGTCCGCCCTTCCAAAAGTTCATGGTCCTCCCCCCCTCTCCACATGGTGCCTAAAGGTGCTTCTGATTGGAGGCCTGTGGGAGATTTTAGGGCTCTGAACGCTTGTACGATACCAGACCGCTACCCGGTCCCGCACATCCAGTCTTTCACCTCTAATCTGGCTGGTAAATCCATTTTTAGTAAATTGGATCTTGTCAGGGCTTACCAGAGGACATACCGAAGACGGCCATCATCACCCCTTTTGGCCTCTTTGAGTACACACGCATGCCTTTCGGTTTGAGGGGTGCAGCTCAGACTTTTCAACGCTTCATCGATGACGTTCTTAGAGGTCTCCCTTTCGCTTTTGCTTATCTCGATGACCTCCTCATAGCTTCCTCTTCTCCTGCCGAGCATGAGCAACATCTACGTGCCGTTTTTGCCAGGTTGGACGAATGTGGCATGCGTCTCAACCCGGCAAAGTGTGTTTTTGGTGTCCCTTCTCTTACCTTTCTAGGACACACTGTTTCAGCGGATGGCATTTGTCCTCTTGCAGAGCGCGTGGAGGCCATTCGCACCTTCCCTAGGCCTGTCTCTCAGAAGCAGCTTCGTCAGTACCTCGGCATGCTTAACTTCTATCATCGTTTTCTCAAATCGGGCGCTGATGTTCTTTGACCCCTCACCGCTCTCATCCACCCCAAGCACCGAGGCAGTTCTACAAAAGTGGACTGGTCTGACGAAGCTACTGCTGCTTTTGAAGCTTCCAAAGAAGCACTCGCTTCTGCCACTCGTTCACCCCAGGACTCAGCTCCGACCAGAGTTCAGGTAGATGCCTCCGATTTTGCTGTCGGAGGTGTTCTCCAGCAACACCTGAACGGAGTGTGGTCTCCTCTCGCCTTTTTCTCTCGCAAGTTGCAACCTCCTGAGACTCGCTACAGTGCTTTCGGGAGGGAGTTACTTGCGATGTATCTCGCCGTCCGTCATTTCCGCTACTTTCTGGAGGGTCGTGAGTTCCACATACTCACTGATCACAAACCACTTACCTTTGCTATGGTCTCCAGAAACGAACGGCACTCTCCTCGAGAAGCTCGTCACCTTGAGTATGTCTCACAGTTCACCACTGATGTCAGACATATTTCAGGTGTCGACAACTTCACTGCTGACGCTCTCTCCCACATTGAAATCGACGCGATTTCAGCCTTACAACATCGACTACTACGCTATGGCAACATGCCAGACTACTGAGGATCTTGCACTTCCACAAGACTCTTCTCTCAAGCTGGAGTGGCTCCAACTCCCTGGGATAGAAGAGAAGAGACTTCTGTGCGATGTCTCTCAGGGTTCTCCTCGTCCTTTCGTACCTGCATCGTTCCGTAAGGCTGTTTTCCTCAATCTTCACTCGCTTTCCCACCCTGGCATTGAAGCTTCACGCAAACTGGTTGCTGTCCGATTTGTGTGGCCTGATCTGAATGCCGATGTAGCAACTTGGTGTCGCACTTGTTTTCCCTGCCAGCGTTCTAAGGTCCACCGTCACACCAAGTTCCCGCTAGGCACTTTCTTACCTCCTGGTGCTCGCTTTGAACGTGTCCACATCGACATCGTTGGACCTCTGCCTCCCTCCCGCGGTAAGAAATACATTCTTACGTGCATAGATCGGTTCACACGATGGACCGAGGCTATCCCTCTCTCTCTGTCGCCAACGCGAATCCATAGCTAAGCTTTGGCTCATTCGATTTCGCGCTTTGGTGTGCCGCTTTCTGTCCCAACGGACCAAGGTAGACCTTTTGAATCCTTCTTATGGAGAGATTTGATGAATCTTCTTGGTTCAGAGAAGATTCACCTGACATTTCCACCGTCAGCTAAAGGCTTCTCTTCTAGCTCAGCCCAATCCGGAAAATTGGACTGACGCTCTCCCTTTCGTAATGCTTGGCATTCGCTCCGCTGTTAAAGAGGATCTGCACTGTTCGGCTGCTGATTTAGTGTATGGTTCTCCTCTTCGTCTTCCCGGTGACTTCTTTTCACAGTCTTCTCCTCCTTCTACAGCCGACCCGCTTGAGGCGCTGTGCTTCGTCGTGGAGACCGACTCCTTCTCGTCCACACAAGGTGCATTCCTATATCCCTAAGGACCTTTCTTCCTGCACTCATGTCTTCGTTCGACATGACTCCCACCGCACCGCTCTCCAACCTAAGTACGACGGACCTTTTCCTGTGATACTTAGGAAGGAGAAATTCTTCACGATCCAGCGTCCCACACACACAGAAGTCGTTTCGATCGATCGCCTTAAGCCTGCTTTCTTTGAGGCGAATCCTCTTCCTGTTCTCGACCCTGACGCTTTACCTTTTGTTTCAATTTCTCCTCCTTCAACTCGTTCTTTTAACGTTCCTATCTCTCCTCCTGCATCTCTTCCTCCTCCTTCTCCTCCTCCTCCTCCTCTCCCTTTCCCTGATCCTCTTCCTTATCCTCCTCCTCCTCCTTCTCCTCAGCCAACAGCACCAATACGTCCGGCTCAGACTCCACCCGCACGGTCATCGTCACCCTTGCCTCCCTCCACTCCGGCTCAGGATTCTTCACCTCCAGCTCCACCTCGGGCTACTCCTACGACACAAGCATACGTTCCGACTCGCCCGATCATCCGCTCACAATCTGGGAATCCTGTCCAGACTCCATCACAGCCGCTTACTAGAATATCGAGCAGGGGTAGGCACATTCGATGGCCGGCGCGCTATTTGGAATAGTTTCGTGCCTTCAGCACTGCAGGGGAGTATCTGTGGTAATGAGGTCAGGTCAATTTTACCAACATAGCGTGCCAATGCAAAAGCGTAGTTTTTTAAACGAACTCTTTTTCTCACTATGGCAAATCTGGCAATGTTCTCAAAACGCGTCTTCACCTTATTCAAGCGCCATTTTCGCACGACAACGACGCTTTCTAATTACTCAGAAGAATTATGGATTTTTACTATATTATGAAGGCTTAAAGCTTATTAAAGCATGTGATATTTCTCTTTTTGCCATGGTGAGTAAGATGACAGTGCAAATATATTTATTAATGTATAATAGTGCAACAATAGTGATAAATGTTGGTACCCTGTGAAGTGGCAGTTATTATATAGTATTTCTTTAAATATTTTTACTTATAATTGCTTAGCTAGCTTATCCTCATGGTAGCACCCTTAGATTAGCATATACTAAGGGCCTATTATTTTTTCTAAGCCACTTTCATGGGGAACCTACGGCCGATTTTTTTTCGGCCACTAATATCTTGTAAATTTTTATGTAGGCCAACAAGTAGGCCCAAAATTTTTATTTTTATTATATAAAATTTAATGCAGTAATTATTTATTATATTTTATGTTAAATTTAGTTATATTATTTTTATTTCTTAGTATTTATTATTCTTTTTTTTGTTTAATTCCCAGGTTACTGGGGTCCGTATTTTTTTCTCGAAATACAAATTCAACTGCCTCAAGTCTTTGTTGTTCCAACTTTTTTTCCCACACAAAAAACAAACAAAACTAAATATATATATATATATATATATATATATATATATATATATATATATATATATATATATATATATATATATATATATATATATATATATATATATATATATATATATATATATATATATATATATATATATATATATATATATATATATATATATATATATAATATATATATATATATATATATAAATATATATATATATATATTTCAAAATCAAAATTTTTTTAAAGATCACTTTTTACACTGATTTATCTATTGGCTACTGTCTTCCCTTTCCTCGCTCTTTGTATTGTCGCCTACTTCATAAAGTGCGATAAAACAAAATTTCAGTCAGTTGGAGTATAAGAAAACCATATGGGATTATTCCACTTTGAGTCTAACTTTTTTTCCTAAAGACAAATCATTTTTATTTCTTTATGCTTTATTACAATTTATTTAGAGTCTATGCTGTGATTTTTATAAAAATCTATTTAGAGGCACTTACTGTAAACAATTACCAATATAAAATTACCCTCTATTTTAGGTTCTCATTACTATAAAAAATTTGCAGTTTACATTTTGAATAACTGAATTTTAGATTGCTGACATCAACTGCATAAATACCACTGTGTTGAGTAGGGAGTGAAGTAAACAGAGAAAAAATAAAATGACATTGTTAACTTTGTTGGATAATGGTAGATTTGGATTGCATAGAGCTTAGTTTATGTGTAGTTTCACTTGATTTAAATTCTATTATTAAAAAAAAGATTAGGTGTTGAAAGTTGAAGTTTCTATCTCACCTTAAATTGCATGTACTGAGAGATGGGATAGGATGGGACAGTCTTTGGTAGGCCAATGTTGCTTTTTTGCATTTTTATGTTCTCCTAATTATGGAAATCCTATAATAATAACGTTTATAAATTAATACCTATAATATGCCTTACAGAATTCAGTCAATTCACCCATCAAACATAGTACACAAAAAGTTAACCATAGTACAAGTAACAAAGCTTACTTTAGGGCCTAGGGTAAACCAAAGTTTACCCTATAATAATAGGGTAAACTTTGGGCCTATTGAGACTGTCCCTGTCAAAATAAATATTTTTCAAACACATGCTCATATGCAATCTTCATTACCATAAAACAAAATTGCAATTTACATATTGAATAACAAATAAATGTTAGATGGCAGAGACCAACTACATAAATACCCATGTGAATAAGGAGTTCAGTAAAATAGGAAAATAAATCTCACTTTTAAAAAAATTAAGTGCTGGAAGTTATAGATTCTATTTAACCTTAATTAAATTGCATGTTCAGAGAGAAGGAATAGACCATATGTAGGCCTTTAATTAACATAACAAAGTATAGACAGTAAGAAGCCACATGAGCCTATCAAGACTGTTCCAGCCCACTAGTATAAAGAACCAATCACACAACATGCTCATGCAAAACCAACACAGCATCCTAGGGCCTGTCAATAACTTGCATAACTTTGATAGGCCTGTGTCATACTATTTTTTTTATTATTATTATGGAAATCCTATAATAATAATGTTTACAATTAAATAACCATAGTATGACCAAAGACTTAAAGAATTAACACTTTAAAATATAGCATAAGTAGAGCTTATCCTAGAGTAAACGTCAATACACGGGCCTAGAATATGTTTGCAGTATATACCATAGATTTCCCCTCAGCACATTCCACACCAACTGAGATAAATATGTTTATTTTTTTAAAGGCATTCTTGTGAACAAAGCTTATTTTAAAATTAAAAATTAAAATTTACATAATTTAAATCATTTCCACCATAATTTCACTACTTTCGTAAGCATTCTTATTGCACTGGTCAACCCCCTATCATTTGCACATCAATTTCTCAATATAAGAGCAATATTTTGCGAATAAATGAATACTTAATCTATTCTAAATAAATAAATGTATAAAATATATTAATTTTTTTAAATATTAATGTAAAATATTATAAAAAAATAAGCAAAATTTACAGTTCGGGGAATTTTATAAACGTATAAAAAAGTTCTGGTCAGAGTCTCAAATAGCCGAAAAATCGCGCGCGCGAGTGGCACAAACAAGGAAAGACTTTTATCAATGGGATAGCTAATTCTGCGGTAACTTAAATATATGGTAAACTTTGCTATTAGCTATATATATATATATATATATATATATATATATATATATAAAATATATATATTTATTTATATAAAAAACATCCTTATATATATATATATATATATATATATATATAGTATTTGTTACAAAAAAAAAAATGAAAAATGTATTATTATAATATTTTTTAATAAAAAACTGAAAATTAAAGCCATTTTTATTCAAGGAAGCATCTTCAACTGGCCTACTACGTAGTGAAAACATTATCATTGCATTTTTTTTTATGAATATTTTAAGGATAAATAATAAAATTGTGAATAACACCCAAATATTTGACACAATCTCATTACTCTTAAAGTCATTAATAAAAAAAAATTGATTATATTGTAAAAAAAAAAAAAAATAAAAGAAAAAAAGATTTCATGACTGCTTTCCGCCATAATTTCATTTGTTTACATTTTTCATAAGAATAGAATTTTTCGGTAAGATATAGGAAATAGCAATCTTACGGAATTTGTCAAAATTCTTACGTTTGGTGAGAATATTCTAAAATTTTTCTTAAAATTTGACAAAACGAACGTTTTTTTTTTTTTAAACGTCTTATTTTTCGTAAGAATTCGTAGCAATATTGCCAAAACGAAAACAGCTATATTCTTTTTATTTATATAGGTAAATTTTGTCTATACAATCGAATGGTTGATAAATGATAATCGTAAAAGTAATAGCATATTCTAATATAGATTGTAGATAGAATCTAACTTTTAATTTACAAAAATAGTATCAAAAATTATAATTATTTGAAGCTTTTTTTAGCAATTGATTTACGTACATTTTAAATGTATATCTTCAATAAAAAAAAAAATAATTATTTATATATCGATAATAAAATTTTCTTTGAATAATTTTGTATTTTTTTTTTTACAATTATCAACTAATTAGTTGAATCAAATATATGTAAACTTTGGTTGAATATAGCATATGTTGATAGCTAAATATATAAAAAGGGTAATTGTGAAGCACTATTGACATGGATTCATGTAAATACTGTATTAAAACTATAGACATTTAATTTACTAAAAAGTTTTTAAAAAATATTTGAAGTTTCTTTTATTGATTTTCGTGTATTTTATGTATATATTTTGAAGACAAATATAAAAAAAAAATAACGTTCCAAAAATTTTAAACGGCTAGTTTTCTCGCTTTATACTATACAAAAATTGATTATTTTCTAAAAAAAATTAACAAAATCTCCAACTCTGTCTATGATATGATCATATTAATTCACTATGATATGATATTGAAAATATATCAATTGTTGCGCTGTAAAGAGACTCTCTCGTACGCATGTTAATGTTATTCTCCTTGTTTATCATTAATGTTTATCATTAAAATTTTAGCTGCGTTTCCAGAAGCCCGACTGCAGCCCGGGCGGGCACACAGGTTCATATGCATCGTTTCCAGCGCCCGTTTGCGCACTTCTACGTCATGTAAACGTCAACAGTCAGGCGCCCGTTCTGTTAAATCCTCGGATTTTGGGAATTTTTAGCAAAACGGGCGGCTGTGGAGGATTACTGTTTGTTTACAAACAAATTTCTTTACAAAACATGTCGGAAATGGCTTGCCAAAAGTTTTTTAATATTTTAGTTAACTTTTATATTAAGGATACTAAATATATCGTATCATTTCATAAAATAGATAAATATAAATAAGTATAAGAGTATTGTTTACAATTGTCAGCTGATCCGACGAGCGCGCTCGGCCGTTTCCAGGTACTCAAATTTCCTGTTCTCTGATTGGTTAATGTAATTTTTTTTCAATTCGAAGCGTTTCCGAGTCGATTTTGCACACGGGCTGCACTCGGGCTTCTGGAAACGCAGCTCATAGTGTATTATTAATCTTTGCGCAGCTTTTCTAAAGCATTGTTAAGGAGTTTTCACAGCAAGTTTAATATTTCCTATTACGTGGTACGTGATTTGTTAAAATTTTTGTGAAATGAGGGTTATTAATAAATATTAGTTTGAAATATTTGAAGCCGTATTGGCCCATGATGGGGGAGTGATTTGTGTATAGTGAAATATTTTTTATCATAATTTTATTTATTTTTAGCTAGCTTGTATTATATTAGCAGGCCCAGGTTAGTATAAACTGGGTTTTATTATTATAGAAATATCGTGCTAGAAACAAATCCTGGCCCAATTTTTTGTTTGCGAAAATGAACACTAAAATTCGCCTAGCCATCTAATTTTTGTGGCAAAAAAAAACAAAAAAAAAAAACTATTCCTAACTTCATGGGCATCCCTTATGTTGGTTCTATTTTGGCATATCTTAAATATACGTTAATATTGGAGTCGGACTTTTCTGTACCATCCAAAAACACTAAGAAGCAACAGTCTTCAATATATATTTCCAGAATCTTGCTATTATTTTTTATTGCTATTATTTATTATCTTATTTGCTCCTTATTTTCATAGTGTAGTATTATCTCCCTGTGGGTACTGTCAATCCCCTTCAGCTTTTTTATAATTTCCCATACCTTGTTGTTTTTGTCATTTTTTATTATATCAGTAAGTCTTTTTCCATATTTGGTTATTTCCAGCTTTATAAGTTTTTGTATTTTTTCTTTCTGTTCCTTATACTTTCCAAATAGCCCATTTCTAATATTTTCATGTTTAGAATTTCTCCTTTGCCTAGGCCTATTTATTTTCTTCCTTTTTCGGATTTCACTTTATATTTCTTCTGTTATCCATGGGTTTTTCTCTTTTTTTTTCCTGTATGTTTTTTGCAAAATTCCATTTTAAGTTTTTTACTCTCATTTTGTATTTTGCTTTCCAGTTTCCTTACATATCTTTCCAAAAGCTCTGGCTCTGAACTATAATATTTAATGTTGTGCCATTTTGCCTTTTTATAGTTTATCTTTTCCACTTTGCTGTTTAGGTGTATTTGTATTTAATTATGATCTGATAAATCAAATACTTCTTATTCCTCATCTATAATCATTGAATGGAAGTATCTACTCATAGCGCATCTTTACTAGCTAGTGCAAAATCTATAACGCTTCTAAAGTTATTTCTCTGCCATGTGTATAATCCTCTGCACTCTTCACTAGAATTTAGTAATTTCAGCTCGAACACATCTATCCATTCTTGTATCATCTCTATTTGTTTATCAAGTTGTTGATTCATTAGCCATGGTATATGCCCTTTGAAGTCTCCTAAGATCATAAGATTGTTTGTACTTTCATCTCGTAATAAGGTTTCACATTCTTTTCTTATTTTGGTATTTCTCCTTTTATCTTCTGGTTTGTTTCTTGTTGCAAAATATACTAGTACAAATTTATATCCTATTTCATAAAATATTACTCTAGATATAAAAGATCACTATGTTTTTTATCCAATTTTTCAACTTCTATATGCTTATTCTTATATATTACCATTAATCCTACTTCTTTTTTATCCCACTCCTCCCTATTGCTTATTATATTGCACAAATCATCTCTAATCATCTATCTACTGTTAACTGTGTTTCTACTAAGAATACTAAATCATTTTCCTTATTTGCTTATAGTTCAATTTCAGCTAATTTTGTTTCAAGTGTCAATCCTTGGATATTAATCATATTTAGTGTTAGCCTAATATCGCTTACCATTTTATATTTCCTATCGTCTTCACTTAAGCCTACTGAAAATCTCCATCCTCCCATATTTTACCTTGTTTTATGTAGAGACCGGTTTCTCCATTTTGTCTCTTATCTTTAACTCTTTTCTAAACATATTTCCTGCTTTCCTTTCTCTCTTTTTGTTTAGTCTGAAAATGTGTTCTATTTCTTAGCATTTTTGCTTTCTTCAAAATGTTCCACTTTTCCTCCCCTGTTTTCATTTCAAGAAACAGGGGTCTAGGCTTACTGGGGAGATTGGGGTTATTTCTTCCTAGCCTTTTTGTCTTAGCAATCTCAAACTCTGTTACCCTTATTTTCTTAAATGTTTCTGAACTAATTTCTTTCTTTTTCAGTTTTCTCCTGATTTATGTCATTTTCCTGGGTCATAAGTCTTCCTTTGCTTTGTACTTTGTTTAGTTGCCTATTTCATAAACGATGTAAAGTGTGATAAAATGAAGTTCCAGTCAGTTGGAGTATAATTAAAATCCTATTGGGCTATTCATTACTTTGCAGGTCTATTAATTTTTTCTAGAAGTTTCATTTTTTTATGCTTCATTACAATGTTTTTAGAGTCTATGATGTGATTGTTAAAAAAAATTGATGTTGTCATGGTTCTGCCAGACTATTACCAGGTCTTTCCTTTTTACAGATTACTAATTATTTGAAATATATTTTAAAATAAATATTAAAATGGATATGACAAAGAATCGAAATTGAAATAAAGGAAAGAAGAATTGATCCAATTTCCAAGATAATTTGTTTTTTATGTTAAGATTTCTCATGTGGTATATATTATAAATAATATATATGTACTAATATATATATATATATATATCATATATATATATTATATTTATATATTATATATATATATATATATATATTATATATATTATTATATATAATTTATATATATATATATATATTATATATATATATGGTTATGATATTTTCATTATTATTATTATTATTATTTTATTATTATTATTATTATTATGTATTATATTATTATTATTATTATTATACAATAATAGGAATGATTTTTATTTTATTTTTTTTAATTTTATTATATATTTAACTAGTTAGCGTTCATAGGACAAGATAAAGTATTTGAAGAATTTGAAAAGATTTGACCAACATATTTTTAATATTTATTATTATTTAAAATAAAAGAAAAATCTTTGAAACTATGGATTTATCTGCCCCTTCTGGTTCTCTACTCTTTTCATCTGCGATTTTGCAGTTTGGCCGCTATGAGAGAGCAGCAAACCCTTATCAAAATAAAATTTTATTAGTTTAATTTCTCGTATTCATGCCTGTAATTTTCATTTAGTTAATCATTTTATATTTGATTAAAAACTCCTATGACTTTTTAAACTTAATACCAATATAAATTTTTTATATCAAAGCACAGGAACTCGAAATCCATTTTAGTTTTTTAATCCAAGACTTAGACAATATACGCTCTACAATAGGGCAGTTAATTACACTGAGTGTGTAAGTTAAAAAATAAACTAACCAAAAAATGGTCACCTGGATCTCTCTCTCTCTCTCTCTCTCTCTCTCTCTCTCTCTCTCTCTTCTCTGCTCTCTCTTCTCTCTCTCTCTATCTTCTCTCTCTCTCGTCTCTCTCTCTCTTCTCTCTCTCTCTCTACTCTCTCTCATCTCTCTCTCTCTCTCTCTCTCTCCTCTCTCTCTCTCTCTCTCTCTCTCTCTCTCTTCCTCTCTCTCTCTCTCTCTCTCTCTCTCTCTCTCTCTCGTCTCTCTCTTCTCTCTCTCTCTCTCCTCCTGCTCTCTCTCTCTCTCTCTCTCTCATCTCCTCTCTCTCCTCCCTCTCTCTCTCTTTCTCCTCCTCTCTCTCTCTCCTCTCCTCTCTCTCTTCTCTCGTCTCTCTTCTCTCCTCATCTCTCTCTTCTCCTCCTCTCCTCCTCTCTCTCCTCTCTCTCATCTCTCTCTCTCCTTCTCCTCTCTCTCTCTCTCTCACTCATCTCGTCTTCTCTCTCTTCTCTCTCGCTCTCTCTCCTCTCTCTCACTCTCTCTCTCTCTCCCTCTCCTCTTCTCTCTCTCTCCTTCTCTCTCTCTCTCTCTCCTCTCCTCTCTCTCATCTCTGCTCTCTCTCTCTCTCATCTTCGTCCTCCTCTTCTCTCTCTCTCTTCTCTCTCTCTCGTCTCTTCTCTCTCTCTCTCTCTCTCTCTCTCTCTCTCTCTCTCTCTCTCTCTTCTCTCTCTCGCTCTCTCCTCTCTTCTCTTCTCTCCTCCTCTTCTCTCTCTCTCTCTCTCTCTCTCTCGTCTCTCTCTCTCTCTCTCTCTCTTCTCTTCTCTCTCTCTCTCTCGTCTCGTCTCTCTCTCTCTCTCTCTTCTCCCCTCTCTCTCCTCTCTCCTCCTTTTCTCTCTCTCTCTCTCTCTTCTCTCTCTCTCTCTCTCTTCCTCTCCTCTCTCTCCTCTTCTCTCTCTCTCTCTTCTCTCTCTCTCTCTTCTCTCTCTTCTCCTTCTCCTCTCTTCTCTCTCTCTTCTCTCTCTCTCTCTCTGCTCTCTCTCTCTCTCTCTCCTCTCCTCTCTCTTCTCTCTCTCTCTCATCTCTCTTTCTCTCTCTCTCTCTCTCTCCTCTCCCTCTCTCTCTCTCTCTCTCTCTCTCTCTCTCTCGTCTCTCATCTCTCTCATCTCTCTCTCTCTCCTCTACTCTCTCATTCTCTCTCTCTCTCTTCTCTCTCTCTCTCTCTCTCTTCTCTCCTCTCTCTCTCTCTCCTCTCGTCTCTCTCCTCTCTCTTCTCTCTCTCTCTCTCTCTCTCTCTCTCATCATCTCTCTCT
>JABUQX010055400.1:0-15000 GCA_015478945.1 Trachelipus rathkii
GACTGAGGAGATTTAATCATACCACTAATAGCAATGAATCATATATTAATTCGATGATATGTACATCAAAGGTTGATAATTCTCATTCATAAACAATGAAAGACTTTATAACTTCTATTTTAATGTTTATTATATATGTTAAACAAAATTATATTAACAATCTTCTAGGAATCACAGTAATTTATATCCAATAACTGTTAATAAAAACAAACGAATATATGCATAGTAAGGTGTTCTTTATTCATTTATCAGCATAACAACCATCCTATAAGAGTTGTTGTTCTAAATTCTAACCCATATGACCTTAATTATAATATAATATTATAATAAAATAAATAAGCGACCGCGCAAGGGTGTTAATATCTCCAATAAATTGAATGTTAGTGGAAATAGTGTCAAATTAAGAGAGAGATAATATTAATAACAATATAATATAATTATATAAAATAAATACATAACAAAGGTTATAACCTATTTTAAAATAAATATATAATTTACCCAAAATAATATCATTATTAAATAATTTTTTCAATATACTTTTTAAGTGATGTATTATTAACCTATAGGCAACTACTATATATTAAAGTGATATTTATATAGCTTTTGATTATATTAAATTTTTTTAACTTATAACTATATCCCTTTTTTGATACCCCACCTAAGGGACTTGTTGAGGGTTACCCGCTTAAACGTCGGTGCCGTAAAACTATATGCAATCAGAAAAGAAATAGGGAGGTTTAAGATAGAATATTCGACAAAAGTCGACATACATTAAAGCTCATAGACCTTCTGTTATCCATAAACTATTAAATCATATGATAACCTATGAGACGTACACTATGGTCGACAGTCAAGAAATCAAGTCCTACACCCTATACGCTTACATCATGGGACTTGGGCACCGATCTTAAACACCTCCACAAGGAAGAAAGTCATTTAGATAGTATAAGGGTCTTTCTATCCGTTTGACTTTTCCAACTGGCGTTTGGAGCTGGCCGCACAGACCATACCACCTACAAAAAACGTCTCATGTCTATTCTCTCTTGAGCTTTCACACACTTTATTCCGCTCTGCTGAGCCAAACTATCACATTTTCTCTCGGCTGTCGAGGAGCATTATCACGTCATATCTATCTTGATCACCAAACTCCATTTATCTTCTCGATCTCTTCTACAGCCGACTGCTTTAAAGCCATGTTTTCCGTGCTTTAACTCTGTATCTTACTGCTTAATCCTTCGATTTATGTCAATCACATTGCTTTAACTCATAATTTTACTTAACATAGTTTTTTATTTTTTGTTTATACAACAGTCGCTTCATTTTATTTAAATATTACATTATTTCGAGCAGAATTTATATTATCTACGATACAATATCTATTTTTTATTATTTTTTTCTTTACCTTTCCAATCTATGTTCTTTCTTACTTTAAAAACATTTTATTATTATACTTAGCGCTATTTACTTCATGCCTATTGTTCATCGTTTACTCCCTGATTTATTCACACAACACACAACACCCACACAGTCTTTGCTAAAAATATCGGAGAATCCTCATTTTATACTTCATCTCACAACCTAAGCACAGCCCTTTAATAGATTCGTCACCAAATCATCATTCACCTGAATACGAACAACTTTGAACTTAATCGTAATACTTCTTATTTCCAACTCACATTAAGTCTCCATAGACACCTTACACAATTACACTTTTATATTCAATCCATACGCATACACACAACCAAACACACAGGCAATAACAAACACACACACCGCACTCCAATCTAGTAACGACCTTGTGCACTAAAGACTTAGTCCCTTCATTCACCAACGATTTAATTGCATAACCTAGCCACCTTCTTGCATTCACCAAGCTTTCCTATAAAACATGCAGCACTCTCTAAACTTACACGCACATTCCCTTGCTCATTCCAAACCAAATATTCACCTACTTACCACACTATTATTATCTAATAACTCCACGAACAGGCGACTTGATCTTCCTCACAACTATCTTTAAAACACCACATCTTCAGACCACACACTCTTGAGACGAACTGAGAGCCCACACAACCTACACACACTCACGTCACCAAGACACACACTAGATTATACACCTAACATCCTATCCTAATGTTTACTAGTATTCACACATCACACCACTTTACAGATACACTTCACACACCCTCACTACACAATTTACTTACACTACTAAAATACACTCATAGAATTTACCAATCCTCTCAACACATCCCTCATCATATATCCGTCACACACACATCAACCAAATATCCAGATCCTGAGCACTTATCATCACGATCAGGGCCCTCCACTCTCTCCATCATTCTAATACATCCCCTGCCCTCCCACTATAGTCGTTACCTGATTACAAATTCTTTTTCATAACATATTCCATACTACATCAACAAATTTGAATAACACCAAGCGAGGACGACATCACACTACGACACAACAACCTCACCTGTCACACATTATACATCACCGTCTATTATAAATACTTATAATCTCAATCACTTTTATCGAGTAACAACTTTTATAAACTACTATTTCACACACTTTACTAACTTACCACACACTCACTCAAATCAGAGTAACATAAGAAAATCATACTATATGTTGACTAAACAAAAACTCAAAAGATATCAACTAAACTAAACCTCACATTAATATCTTTGACTAAACAATACAGTAAACATCTTATTATTACTGTTTAATTTTGTCATTATTGTTAATGACAAATTTATTGATAATCTGAAACATTAAAAAGTTACGATTTCTTAAATAATCACCTTTGTTACTAAACACATAATTACGAATATAAGCTCATTGTAAAAAACACAATTTATTCTTATACCTCTAAATATTTATCTTCTTATTCACACTTGATCCTCAATTGATGAGACAAAATAATCCGCATTAATGAGATTCAGCAACATACAGTCATCTAAATAACTTCCCCTACACCCTAAACGCACCCTTCTACTTAACGAATACAGCTCCACTTTTTCCTAGTTGCATTCCTCATGTCGAACACTCTTTTAATCTGAGCGCGATAATACATCCACTCAATCATATAATAAATGTGTTAAGGACTAGGTAGAACCAGGGGAGGTAAGGCAGTATAAAAGTGCAGCCGAGAAATAAAAATCCCTTATCAAGTATTAGATGCGCTCTTGTTCTACCATACATCAATTATGTTCATTTAAAATCTTGTTCTAAATATACAACCATGATATTACATTATTATACTATATCTAGTATGCTACTTTTGTTAACACTACTTAAGTATATGTGGTGATTTCCAAATTTTAATGCTGGATTTGTAAAAATATAAAAAAACTAAGTAACAAAAAGGTTAAAATTATAAGATAATTACGATTATTATCGTTTAAATATATTATATATATTAAATTATCTGAGTAGGCCTAGAGAGAAGATAAGACGATGATAGATACCATTAAATCCCGATTAACAACCACTATTTGCTTTCAACAACACATACTAATCCCGCACTCCTTACAGACTATACGGAAACCTGAATCCTACTCTCTGTATATAGGCGATTGTACAAGAGAAATATCCTCTAGCCGGAACTGTGATTGGCTGACTCGTAACACTTCTATGGGACCGGATTAGTTAACATTATTCATCTGTATTGTTTGAGGCGTGCGATCGGCGCCACTTGGGCCGTGATTATTTATCTTCTGTCGAGTCTATGGTATTGATAATGTATTACTCAAACTGTGAGCAACCTCTTTTATTTTTTTCTTGTATAATAGCTGTGGCAGCAGATGAAGTAAGGTGGAATGGACTTTATAGATGATTGAGAGAAGAATGATACGCTAAAGAATAAAGAGGAGCCATAATTTAGATGGAGGTCTCTATTTGTTTATATCAACCTTGCAATCGTAATCATTAATTGGAATATTAATAGCTACATATTCTACAGAGATACTAAAGGTTAAGGTATACACGAGGTAAATCACAATACGAGGTTATTGAAGGATTTATTCCAGTAGTATTATTATAAACGTATAAAAGTTAAGATCATGAGTAATTAGTTTAGATGTTTATGTTATTTATAATTAATTCAAACTGGAAACATGCTTGATGAAATCCTTTAAGATCAAATAGCTAAAGAAGAAAAGTAATGTGAGGAAAAAACACACACCAAGAATATTAAGATTCACAATGGCTCCGAGAACCTTATGCCTCTATGATGACTTCGTATGTGATTGGTCGAGAATATTTTATCGTCCTTTGAAAATTAACTTTGTTTTTAAACTCTTTCCGATAAGATAATTTCGAGATGTCAGATGTTTTTAATTGTCCCTTGGTATTTTTCTGAGTGTTATGTGTATAACGCGTCACTTTTATCGTGATGCCAAGTAGTACTGTTATTCATTCAATTTAACATTCATCAATGGCTCACATTCACACGTATTTACAGTATTCAATGAGCTGATTGCAAGAACACCGGAGCAGCTATCACAATATAACCTTAGTGATTATAGATCTGTATATCAAAACTCACAGATGTTACAGTTTATTTTATATACCTTATATAAGACTTTATATATCTATGATTATTAATGAGAATTTATTTGAGCTATTTTGAGGAGATTTAATTAGGATAATTGATCTGCATCACTAGAAAGAGGTATAATAGAAGAAAATATATATAATGTGGTTAATTTCTATAGTTGCAATGCTCTTTCTTATTAAACTCGTCATTACTTAAGAGTACCAGCCTGCGAACTGGCTATGGTCAAAGATGAGCTTGGTACTATAGTATATATCCTTTGAAAGGCACTGCACTCGATTCACTATTAATTTGAGTTTTTGGGCCTAAAAACCTCGAGGAGGTGTATTGAAGAAAAGAATCTGGGACAAATTAGGCCCAGTACTGGACCCTAGAATTATAATATATATTATAAGAATAATATTGTTCTATATTTAGTAATTTTTATAATTTGAAGATTTAACGCAAGCTTGATATTTAAACAACCTTGTAAGTCAAAGAGGATTTCAATTTGTAGTTAATCACTGGGGCACTTGAAGGAATCATTAGATGTCTGACTGATCGGACTGCAAAATCAAGTTTAAGTCATTTGAGTTTATTATGGTTTAAATTTTGTAATTTTTTGCTAAAGTCAAACAAATATTCTTAACTAAATTCATTATGAGAAGTTACATCACATTTGAGTGAGTGTGTAAGTATCATTCATTCTATTCATTCATAAAAGAGACAGTGTATTAGAGTACTGGTTATCGATAATCGTGTATAAATATAACTATTTCTGATTTCTAAAGTCTTGTATTTTGTTAAGAAATAAATAAGAAACATTAAAGTAAAGTGCTTAACATTATGAAGTGTTGATAAATAATAAGAATAAATAACGAGCCATGCAATATTATTAATAAGATTTAATAAAATAATAATAACGTCCTGGTTTTACAAATAATGGTTAGTTTATATCCAAAAAGGTATAACATCGATAACACCATAGGGAAACAAACAACCAGGGTGTAGGGTGTAACAGCCCCCTTAACACTCCCTGCTAAGTCACACCCCGCTTTAATTTAAATAGGGGAGTGTAGGGAGGATATACCAAGCGGTCGGAGGACAGGGATGGAAAGGTTAAACCCTCTGTCAGGGGTGTTGGCCTTGAAACAAGGGATTGCTGTTTTTGTCCTGTTTTTTTATTCTTGTATATTTCATCACTAATTACTATGTATTTACAAACATATAAATCGTATCAAAATACAAAATGAGAATTAACGAGTCTTCTCAAAAGTAGTATAAAAACTAAAACTTTCTTTTCATTATAACAATTATAAATCAATATTTTTAAAATTTTCCTATTTTTTGTAACTTTTTACATAAGGGACAACATTGTCAGAGAAGGAGATTCATGTAATCATTCTCTTCGTCGTAAATATCATGCCTTGCTGTATGGCGCTTCTTTTTGAGCAGTTGTCAATTGTCCAATGTAATTTGTTATCATTATAGCCATCGGTGCTGATGCCCCTTTGAAGGTAATTTTATGTTTGGTCGGAAGTGCAACAGTAATATTGGAATGATGCATGTAGATGTAGGACGGTACATAAGTAATCAGGTTGGTAAAGAGTTAGGTGTCTTCCAAAATTAGGACTGTGTGGACGGATACTGGTGAAAGAGACGGTATGTTGTACGTTACAAAGGGGTATTGTGTCTGTGACTGAGGTGGTGGTGGAGGAACATATGAACTAGTGGAAGCACCATCTGACCTAGCACAATAATATGGTTGTGGATTTTGTGAGGGATATGGAACTGTATACTCTACAGGTGGTCCATATTCAGTGTTCTGTGGTCCAGTTTGTCTGTCATCTGTCTTGTAATAAGGGGCAGAGTATTTGACTATTTGTCCATCATATTTAGGGGTTTCTAGTAAAGGTTGTTTGGAAGAGGGACCCATTTTAACCCTGTTTGGAATCTGATAAGGACCTACGACTGATGTATGTGAACTGGAAGGGGGATAAGTTTTCTGTGGTCCTGTGTTTACAAAAAGTTGTTTCTTATATAAAGTCAGTAAAGCGTCTGCAAAGCGTCTGTTTGGGTGTAAACCGTCAGCCAGTAAAGGAGAATTCATGTTTATGACTAACTGATCAGTGTCTAAGGTATTGTAGTGGGGAGTATGATTTGTTCACCATGTTATTGGGTAACGTAAGTTCCGTAATGTGGTATAATGTCAGAATCCGCATTAGTAAATGTTATCGGGCCATTCTCATATTCTGACTGGAACAATGTGTTAAATTTGTTAAACAAAATAAATAGAGTGTGCTCTCATTTTTTTCAGGGGCCATATTTTATCGGTCTTAACAATAATCTTTAAAGAGATATTCCCCAATCTCTACCAATCTTTTTCTTGAATTAAAACTATAATAAAGTCCTTGCTACTGGGGGAATTTAACAGATGATAAGGCGGTAACTTTTGGGTTTAGTTTCTTTGTCTAGATTGGTAATTTTTTCCATTACCCCAGGTAACTCTGAGATATAATCAAAGCATCAACCTGGCTCGAATAGGAGTACCAAAACCATTCTCATCCAAAATCTCTTTTTCTCCAAGCCCAAGTGGGTTAAGCACCATATAATTTAAAAACCTTCGTTGTTTATTTACACCTTCTCGTACTTGAGCGATACAGGCAGTCAAGTTAGGTCAAGTTAAGCGCAATTGGACCCTATGGCTTGATATTAATATTTGCTCATAAAATTAGTTTTTGGTTTCACTTCATGAGAGATTGAATTACTTTCGGAGGATCCGATAAAGCTACTTCGGACATTTTAAAGTAATTCATAATCTGTTATG
Organism: Trachelipus rathkii; assembly: GCA_015478945.1. Taxonomy (NCBI): domain Eukaryota; kingdom Metazoa; phylum Arthropoda; class Malacostraca; order Isopoda; family Trachelipodidae; genus Trachelipus; species Trachelipus rathkii. The sequence continues at coordinate 7,371 of JABUQX010055400.1, forward strand.
TTGGTTAAAATTTTTTATATTAAAATTCAAAGGTGTTGTGTTATGTAAAAAGAGAGAAAGGAATAAGTGTGGGAAGACAGTGTGAAACAGGCACTCTAGATTATTTTTAGAAACAAATAAAACATTAAATCAATATTAGATAAACCGCTAAACCATTAAATCAATAAATAATATAATTATTATATTCATAGAGAAAAACAAATTCCATTTTAAAAAAATATATCATATATCATTCAGTTTAGGTTAATTTTGTGGTTTTGACATAGATTCATAAATTCAAATAAAATAAATTCTACAATATATAATATTGAATGCTTTGTGCCTTTGTAACCATTTTCTGATTATCTATCCTTCCTTACACTTTTACTCCTCTTTCATATCTTTTGTTCATTCTGTTTGCATACTCAAAGAAATGGCTGACAATTCCGCTAACAGTATATAATATGTGGGCCATTTCCTTTATATATAACCGTAAAATATAGTCATTTGGAATATAATATTATTATTAAATAATATTATATTATTTGTTTATCCATCACTCAACCGACACATACATGTTATATATGTTTTCACATATATAGCATGTATGTATCTTAATTTCATTATACTTACAGTTTCTTTGTAGTCTTTACGATTTTTGATCCCTACTTACAGTGAGTATGATGTTACCTTTCCGACAGTCAGCAGAGAAACAGATCTGTAACTAAATAATAACAGGGAGCCAGCCCCCAATCAATTGTGTCATGCATGAATTACCAGCATGCTACAATGATTGGTTCGTGGTGTTATCATGCACAGTTAAAAAATTTATAAACGAATAAGTTTATAAATTTTTAAGTATTTATTATATTATTTTAGTGAGGTCTAAGACCAATTTGCAGTTATTTGGTGGCTAACCCATCATGGGTTAGTACTTTATTTAGGCCTAATCAAAGTTTTATCAAAAAAAATATAAAAAAAATATTTCATCTGTAACAGGTAAGAAAGAATTACATAGAGAAGAGGTGATGAGTACAGAGTTGAAGGATAAGTAATGAGTATTTTAGAATCTTTATTAAGTTTTAAGTCAAAGCAAAAAAATCAGGTAGTAAGGAGAAGAAGGTAGAGGTAGAAAGAATCAGAATATGAAAGAGGAACACCACTCATAAAGTGGTAATTTTTTTATACTTCCTTCCCATTTTCCCATTTTATCAATTTTATCAGTTGTGTATATGTTCTATTTTTTTTTTTTTCAGTGTAAATAAGTTGAATTTGTTAATTTCCATTTTCCGTTAATAACAAAATTGTATTTTAATTGTCATTATGGCTCTGTGTGGTTAATTAATTTAAACATGGGTGACATCTGGTACTGTAAAACAATATATCTTATTAGATGTGTTATGTGTAATGTGTATTATATAATATCTGTGTCTGTAAAAATAAAATACAAAATTGCTTATTTGTAAGGTAATTAGTAGATAGGAGATAGGCAATCTCGATGTATACTTGACTTGTATATGTATCTTGTAGAATATATTTGTACTATTTTATATGTTGGGACGTCTCTTATGACGTCTATACTCAATAGGTGTATTCATGACATTAGGGAGATCTCTAACGGGACCTCTACTTCTGGTAAAACGAACACTCTCTGTATTTCCTCTAAAGTTTCGTCCCCTAAATGTAAAAGAGTAAGATTACTATCTTCAAGTTGGACATTTTTGGGATCACCGAAAACTTCACCCACAAATTTATAAGGATGTTCCGGAGGTGTACTATTTGTAGGTGATGATGACATATCTGATTATCGTATAGGAGAAAACCCATAAAATTCAGTCATTTGCGACGCATTTGAACTTTCAAAACTAAAGGAATTTAAACTTACCGGGAGCACCACACCCTCTGTTGTTTTATCTGTATTAGTATCAGTCCTTGTGGGAGAACTAGAACAAGAAAAATAAGGTTTATCTTTAAAGAAGGACTGATGAAGTGAGTCATTGTCCTCATCCACAAACGGCATCTCTGGGGAATGAGACTGTCCCCTAGTGGGCGTTGAACAACCCAATCTCCCCTCCATTGCTATCAAATCAGAATCCTGAGGAAGAGAAGGAAATAAGAATTTGGAAGGATAATCCTGACCATAGTAGTCATAATAATCTAATGTAGGTGTGGGAGGTTCTGTACTGTGATCAAGAATATGCCCAGTAGGGTCACTAATGTTAGTGTCTAGTATAGGTGTGTGTATGGGGAGTGATTCCAGTGATGAACTTTGGGAACCTAAATTTTCAGAAGAAGAGTATGAAGGAGAATAAATACGTTCAGAAGGAGGCAATACAAATGTTACTTTAGGACGGGGAGTTGGAAGAACGGTAGGTAATAAAATAGGAATTATATTCTCTGGGGAGTCATCTTTATCATCATGTGTTCTTTGGACTTGGGTGACAATATGTGGTGATATTTCGGGTAACCGGATGAAATCTGCAACTGACATGGGATTAAGTGGGAGGAAACCCTCAAAGTCAGCATCTTCTGTATCTGAATCTAAACTGGAATTGAACATGTCAGTGTCAGAAGAGGAATCAGAAGACATTTCATTCCCCTGACTGGTTTCACCATGGTGACTTTCATCATCTAAACAAGAGCAAATATCATCATCTTCCGGAAGAACATCCTCTTCAGAAAAGAAAAGATCTCTAATTCCTTGATGCTGCGCTAGATATTTTTTTAGGTAGTTGGGAACATCTACCCAACCCCTCAAATGGGAAAAATGAATTTTATACAATCTACCGGAAGGATTATCAAGTCGTCGGATCACATATGTCACCCGATTAGGATTTACTTCAATGACTTCGAATGGGCCTTCCCATTTACTATGAAATTTCATAGCGGCACTAGGGCCAGTTCGAACAACTTTCCATCTCCTCAATTACCCTTGTTCCTAAGACTCAAAGTTCTGTAACTTCCCTCCAAGGTTGTGGCTCTCTCTTGCAATTTCTTCCACAATTTCGTTTCAGAACGTTTTTTTGATAAGGCACTGTGAGATGTATTATTGTAAATGAGGACCGACGAAGCTAATTCCTCATCCCAATTGGCAGGTTGTTCTAATACAAGGCATTTTAAAATCTGGATAAGACTGCGATTAAACCGCTCGCAAATCCCATTACTAGATGGATGAAGAGGAGAGATTTTAATATGTTTTATGTTATGTTTAAACATTACTTGTTGGAAAATTTGTGAAGTGAATTCCGTACCATTGTCTGTCAAGATCCGATTAGGAACCTTAGGCAGAAACGGAAGTATCTGATGTTCTAATTTACGGGACACTGTTAAACTTGCCTTGTCAGAATAGGAACTACAGCCACCCATTTAGAAAAGTGGTCAATTAAAACTAAACAATATTTATTTCCTTTAAATGTCTTGGGGAACTGTAAAAGATCCATGGCACAGAGATCAAAAGGTGAATTTGCTAGAATCCTCAACATTGGAGGAGTAATGTTTGTTGAAAAATTCTTTTGGGTCTGGCATACTGGACAGCAACGAACAATATCAGAGATTACTTGATTAACCCTTGGGTTCCAGAAATGTTTATAAATTAATTGGAGCATTTTGTTACGTCCAATGTGTGCACAGGAGACATGTAATTCAAGTGTCATATGTATTAGTAAATCCATGGATATAATATAAAGTAATTCTCCTGAAGTAGTTTTATAATATAGAATGTCATTTTCCAAAACTATTTGTGACCGATACATTCTATAAGGTTTGGTTAATTGGGGCAATGGTAAATTGTGCCCATCTTTTCTAAAACTTTTTAACATTTTTCCCAAAATTGGGTCATTTACTTGGTCATGAGCTATATCTAACTCATTTATGTTTGTGTGAGAATCTGTTATTTTATGTACTGTAATGTTGTACATTGGAGGAACTGATCCACTGGGAAGTTTAAGGCCTTCGGCAATAACAAGAAATTCAGTGTCATGGAAAAATAACAACTGGTGTTCAGTCATGTCAGGCAACAGATGACAATCCCTCAAGGCTGGGGTACCCAGGATTAAAGGATGATCTACCATGTAATGTGTGGGTACGATGAAGAATGCTGAGGGTTGTGTGATAAAACCTTTTTCAAATTTAAGAACTAAATCGACGTAATGGGTAATGGGAATTCTTTTTGTATTTCCAAAACCACTAATGGCTTTGACCCCTACTTTATCAGATGGGAGAATGACTTTGGTGTCTCCTAACAAAGTAATAATATCGGAACTGATTAAATTAACACCAGCCCCACTGTCAACTAAACAATTAACATTGGGAGCGAGTAAGTCATCCAGAGAAACACGGACAATTAGAGGCTCAATATCAGCCTGGCAAAGATGTATGGGGACGACCATGTCATCCTCAGAAGAAGAATCATAGCGGAGGGGTACAAATGTCGAGGGATCCTCAGAACTCCGGTTGTTACTAAGAGACGGGTTTACTGAGTCCGGCTCTTCGTCTTTTGTCTCCACAGGCTGACTCATTCCTGTGGAGGCTAATAGTTTAAAGATTCGGAATTGGGAAGCGCTTTTTCTGTTGTCCCAGCAGCGTTAGAAGCATAAGAATCTGGTTTAGGCTTCTGAGGCGAACTCCTAGTATATACCTTTTTTATAGCTCCTTGAACCTGTTCATTAGGGGATCTGTGTTTACTAGTGTCTGGAGCGGATGTGTTATTTCGGGGAGGTGTTCGGTGTGTGCATCTAATACCCGGGTGTGGTCCCTCACAGAAAGGACAAATAATCTTTCTTTCCAGAGTGGGTGATGAACGAGGGGATTTAATAGAACGACATTCACTCCTTATATGCCCCTTTTTCTTGCAGTACGCACATATCCCCAGATACTTGTAACATTCACTCATCTGATGTCCCCGATACTCACAATACTCGCACACCATCTGTTTCCTATCTGTGTTTGCCCTAGGGTTAGTGTAGTGCTGTGGTGGTGGACGATTTTGTTGTTGTCTGTTACTGTTATCCCTAAAGAATCGGGAACCGTTTGTTTTATTTGGAGGACTAGTGTTTTGTGATTGACGAGGTTGTGTTTTATTTGTTCTGTTCTGTGTTTTGTTCTGAAAAACCTCTGTCCAACTAGGAGCAACTGTATTTATTTCAATTACTGATTCTAGTGTCTCATTTAAATTAACTGTCTTGGAATGTGGTTTGTGTGAGTGAGTTGGTTTTTTGAGATGTTCTGATGAGGATTGTTCGATTGAATTAGGGAATTCAGTGTTGTCTGATTCGAGAGAGTCGGCGAAACCCACGATCTTTTCCCAAGGAGTGCGCACATCACTATCATTGTCTTTCATCTTGATATACTCTCTCACACTCTTTTCTATATAAGGTGGAAGACTACAGAGGAAAGCAGTCCGTAAGGAATCATGCTCTCTCATGTCTAAGCCACGATATGCTCGTCTGGCTAGCCTTTCCAACCTCAGAGCATCACATTCTGATACTCATCACCATCTCTCGTGGCGGAGTACTAAGCCTTTAGCTTATACTCGTTTTTTTAAAACGCTTCTTCTGTTTGAAACCAATCAACAAGGGTGTATCTTACAGAAAAGTAATCTCGGTCGTCCTTGGTAAGGATCTGGTAAAGTTGAGCAAAGCTGCCCTCCAATTGACGACCTAATAGACGTAACCATTGGTGAGGCGCTTTAGGATAGTGAAGACTACAGTAGGCTTCAAAATCCTTCAGGTAAACGAGAAAGTTTTGATCCGTCTCGTATTTATACTTTCCCGAATCAACAACTTTTAGTTTTTGTGAGTTCTTGACTAATTGTGTCAAGAGTAATATGGCTTCTTCCAATTGAATCCAAGCGTTTTTTCAACCCAGGACCCATATATTCATATGAATCCTCTGGTTCAAACCCTTGAAATTTCTGTGTCCGTGACCGTGTCTGTGGCGGTGTCTGCGCATGTTTATAATGAGATCTGTTTTGAGACTGTGTATAATTATCATTATAAGGGTTTTGTGAAGGTGGTTTAAGCAGGGAGTTTTTAATTTCAGTGTCAAGGTCAATTAAGTTGTTTTCTTTACTTTTACTTTCAAGTTTTTGTGTCTGAACTTGTCTGTTTTTTATGGGTGATCTGTTTTTAGGTATGGAATGTATTCTTTGGGAATATTCTTCCCTTGGTTTTTCTGTTTTATGTTCTGAGTGTTCAATATCTGAGTATTCTTGGTCTTCTGTGATGAATCATCATCTAATAGAGATTTATTGTCTTCTAGGTATTGATCGAGACTTTAGTGAGGTGGTAGGATGCTGTCGTGTTCTACTAAATTTATAGTGGGTTTCTAGTGTGTCCATAATACGGCTTATCTGTTGAAACTTGTTTAATTATGTTAGTACTGTTTCATGTTCCGGAAAGATTCAGGTGTTGTAAACTGGTACTTTTTGGTTTAATCTGTTTCTATTCAATGTGAGGCTTATCAGACCGAATTTTTTAATTTAATTTTTATCATCAGGAGAGCTATTCAACTTCTTCTGACCTCGTCAAAGGTCGCTAGGGCCTTTTTGTTGATGACCCGCTCATAGTAGGTTGTGCAGCATTTTTTTAATTTCTGCTTTTCTACTTATGATATTTATGATTCACACAAGTGTCTGTGGATACTTGAACCAGTTATTCTAATGTAATTAATGTAATAAAGTGTATCTGATCTTAGGTTTTCTGTGAAATTCAGCTTTTGATACCCTAAAGAACTGGACGCCCCTCCCGCAACACAAGTCCACATAGGGCAACGTATTTAATTTATGTTATTATGGTTTACGGAGAACAGGGAGTAAGGCATAAAAAGGTGCATCCGGATAAAAGGCCTTATCGTTATATAAGCCTTGTTCTCAAGTTAGTCCACAAATCATAGAACATTTAGCTTCTTTAAAACTTGCTTCTCTGTTAGTATTTCTATACATACTTGACTAATCGGAATATAAAAGAACAGTAAAGAAAAGTAAGAAAATATATAAGGGTACCTTGAAGAAAAATGAGAAATTATCTTCTCCTATTGCATTTCCTTCAAGACACGATTAGGCATTTCGATGAATCTCCAACGCGGGTTGCTATGCCTCTGGAACCTTGTTAACATTCATTGGTGCTGATCGCCTGTGTGTGACTTGTGTTTGGTTTTGAAGTTACGATGTTACACTTTATTAGAATTAGATTCAAGAAGAGAGTACTTTATAGATAATAGATAAGAAGGATAGAAAGAAAAAGATGTGTTTGTTTTTATTTTTTATTATATTTAACTTATCATCAATTTTAATATATTTTATTTACAAGATTTTAGTTTAAGGTTAAAGGAAACCATCAGGTTAGAATATTGGTTAGGTTAAGGTTAGGTTACTTAATAGTTAGGTTGGTTTATTATATACAAAAGAAGTATGGACGAACCTATGGAACGTACATACTTTCAGGAATTTAATTTTAATAAATTATCAGTGTTCTGTGTTATTTGTGAAATCCCTGGTTTTTCTGGTTCAAGACTTTTTAGCTGTGATAGTGTATGTGTACAATCATACAATCATTCACACGTATTTACAAAGTGTTCAAAATACATTCAAATTATAAATTACTAATAAACTTAACTTAAGATTAATCATTTAAGACATCATTTAATTTCTTAG
>JABUQX010055400.1:17500-20000 GCA_015478945.1 Trachelipus rathkii
ATATATATATATATATATATATATATATATATATATATATATATATAATATATATAATATATATATATATATATATATATATATATTATTATATATATATATAACCGTATATATATATATAATATATATATATATAATATATATTATATATATATATATATATATTTATATATATATACATATATAATATATATATATATATATATATAATATATATATCATAAATATATAATATATATATATATACCGTATATGTAACACATATATATAAATATATATATATATAGTATTATATATATATTATATATATATATATATATATATAATATATATATATATATATATTAATATATATATATATATATATATATATATATATATTATATATATAGTTCAAATGTTAGTTTGTTAAAACTTAAAAGCTCTTTAACAATTTAAAGATTAAGGATATATATCAAATTTTTAGTCTTTTGGTCAGATATGGCATGTAGTTTAAAAGTTCTTTAACCAATTTCGTTTCTTATTTCTGTATTGCATTTTTTAAAGCTAGATTTATTCAAAAGTGTATTTTTTGTTTGGGGTAGTCATTTTGGGATATCAAAAACCCTTTTAAGTTGTTTATCAAATTAATTAGTCAATTTAGTAAAATGGTGTCATATGTTCCTATTCATATTATTATATATTATTATAGTTATAATATTAGTTATTAGTTTGACTTAATATTATCGCTACAACAAAAAAATATTAAAAATATTTTTTTACACTTTTTGTATGAATCAGTTCTTCTAAATAAATTTATTTCATTAAATGTCTCATTATTACTTTCAATGAATTATAACTATTTTTATTTTCAAAACTACCTTTAAAAAATATAGGTCTCCGGCCGGAGGAAAGCCGGAGACTAGTGGCTCCGGCCGGGAGCCGGAACTCCGGCCAAGCCGGAGATCCGGTGCATCCCTAATAATAATAAATTGATAAAATAATAAATCTTTCCATAATTTAAACGATAGATATTTGATGCAGTCTTTTTAGCCGATCGTGAGTGATGAAGCTCAAGTTCTCGACCTCGGTGTTCTTGTAACGTGACACCCCCCCCTTCTAAGAAGACATTGGGGTATGGAACCAATCGTCTTGGCACTTCTACGTCGTTGAACGATCCATTGAAGCCAACTATCACGTTACCATCTTCATTCTCGAACTGGAGAATAAGCTTCATACTACACATCATTATTCTGGAATTCGTGGGTCTTTCCTCGGGTGGACAACAATCGGATCGCAAGATGAACTCCTCGTCTTTTCTACGACGTTTATACTGTGGCACTGGTCTTAACCACATTGGCAGGTTTCCCATTTCGCGTCCTATGTCTAAGTTTCCTTTCTCCTGAACTTCTACTCCCTGTTCCATAAATAACCTCAGTTTAAATGGGTGTAAGATGGCGTCGTTGCTTTTAAACGCATTTGAGTTTGGTTTGTCAGTCCTTGACTTAAGTAAACTACACCCGATTGATTCGGTTTGTTCGTTCACTTCGTTTAAGGCGCAGGCGAGCTTTGCCAACTCGTCATTATTATTGATATTAGCACCGAGTCCCTGGGTATTCCTGACATCGGTCATCTCTTTCCCATATTTGATGCTAGCGGCGTCTTTGGAATCCGCTGCTCCTCTGGTTTTGATATCGATGACTTTGGGTCCGAGGGCGCCTTCGATGTTTCCAATTAGCAAATCATATAATGCACCATCCAGGCGGAGTGCTTCAACCTCTCCTGTGTAAAATGGCGTTTCAATAAAAATATGTGCTTCCGGTACTATCCTCAAGGTACTGTCAATCAGTAACATTTTCCTAAAGTTACCTGTGAATTGTCTTTCATCGACAAGGTTGCGTTTAATAATTAAACCACTGCATCCAGTATCCCTTAAAACGTTGACGCGTTGACCGTTTACTTTTCCATGTGCAATGGGCATTTGGTTGTCATCTTTCGAGGTTTATCGACATGACAGTGATATTACCGGTATAGATTTACCTTCTACGTTGATTTTGCCATCATGGATGAAATTACGTACGTCGTCGACCTCTTCGTTGATTAAGCGGCAGGAGGCAGTAACGTTATCCTGGGGATGGGTGGTAATTTGTATCGCAGCATTTTCAATTTCGTTGAGGCCCTGACGTCTTAAATTCCACGTTTTATCGTGACTGTAGTTTCTGCCATCTTTTTTGTTTGAGATTGACATCTCCGTCTCGGGATGAAGAACAAGTCTCATGGTCATGACCCCTCTCTCCGCAATCTCCGCAGGTCTTAGAATAAAACTGTTGGCCCTCGTATTGACTTATGATTCTTTTGCCCTCGTCGCTAAGAAGGGGCTGAAATGATGTATTGGCATCGTTCTGTTCGAGACTCAATTTACTTCCTCTCGCTTGGAAATATTTATCAGTGCGAGACGCTAATGAATCTAAGTCAGAGAGTCCACTTTCCCGAATAGGAGTTTCATCTTCCTGCGGATTTG
>JABUQX010055400.1:25000-30159 GCA_015478945.1 Trachelipus rathkii
TTTGAAGAATTTTATTGCAAGACATAATCTTAGGAAGGCATCAGAAAGGACGTAAAGAAGATTAACAGGACAGATTACTACTATGTATTTTTTTTAAGAGAACTGATTAATTTGTAAATAGATTTACGAGTAGTATCATTACAGGGTGGATCCCCCCATTTAAGAGGAATATGGTTTTTAGTTTATTATTGAAAGTGAAAAATATCCGTATTAAACAAGCATTATAAGTTATAGTAGTACATATTGAAATGAAATGTACACCTCCAGGCTGAACCACCACCTCATTTTAGTTTCTTATTTTTGTTTGTATTATTGTTTTTCTTATTTTTATTCCTTTTGTTTTTATTATTTTATTATTATTATTTTTATTTTTATTTTTTTGTTACTTTTCTTCTGATTTTTATTATTATTATTATTTCCCGTTCCCCTTCCCCTTACCCTTCCCTTCCTCAGTTTATGTCCCTTCTCCTCCGTTTTCTGTACGTACTACCCTACGTATCCCTGATCTCTCTCTTCTGAGAGTCTCCCCATTCCCCTGCTTCCTGGTGGCTACCGGGCTGTTGTCTCTGTGTGTGTCATGGGCCCATCTTGCCCTCCTTCCTACGTGGGTGAGGGTACAGGTTAAAAACCGGTTTTTGTTGCCTTTCTCCGGGCCGCCTATTGTAGGGGTCCCGAACCTTGCCCTAACCTGTGAGGAGGCTGTCCTGCACTTGGGCGCATAATCTTGGGCTTCGCGTCTTATCCGTGTGGTGCACGGCTTTTATTTTACATCTTTAGGACTGGACGCGGAGTTCCGGGGGGCTTTCCAGAGGCCACACCCATGGCCCACCCTACGGGGTGGGGTTTCTAGGAGGGAGATATTTTGTTCTGGGCCAGTGGTGGGCGCGGTTACGCTGCCGGGATTTATGTTTCTATTAATCATTTGTGTTATTGAATTTGTGTTTATTTTTTGCGGTGCTGATGTTTTGCAGGAGTATTTTTCATGGGAAGAAAATCTACAAAGTTTACCGTTTTCCAGAAAGGCGGCTATCTCCATCTGGCGGGTCTCCAACCCGTCCCCTCCCTGGCCGTTCCCTGCCCTGCGACCAGCAGGGGCTTTGATGCCCTTGTTGATGAAATGGTTGGTACTCCACCACCCACCCCTATCGCCCTCGATTCCGGTCCCGTTTCAGGGACTGCCCCGTCTAGTCTACAGGCCCGGACTGGCTCCTTTGGGGGCCCTCGGCTAAAGATTGAAAAGGGGCCCCTTACCGGGAAATTTAGAGGGAATAGGTTATTGGACTATGTAATGTTTGAAAATTAAGCTTGCTAGCTTAAAAAGCACATTTACCTATTTTGTCACTTGGGGAAATAGTTGAGGAAAAAAGTAAGCTATTTTTGATGTAGTTTACTTTCACAATAAACATTTATATAATTTTTAAATAGCGTACCTAATTTGTTCCCTGCTAGAAAAAATAAGTATACTAATTAATTACGAGTGGTCTATTACTTAAAAATGAGATTGAATAATATTTTTAGTTTTAGGAAACCAAATCACACTGTTGAAGGTATAATAGTCTAAATCCTACTGTAATACCTCAGTAAATATTAAAAAAGGACACAAGTCACAACTTTAATGAAAAACCAAGAATATTGAAAAGAAAAACAATGTCCTCTTTAATTGTGATTTAATTGTTACAAATAATAGAATATATTTTATAACAAAAAGAAAAATTGCTCTACAATACCTTGGTACAGAGTACAGATACAACAAACTAAGATAGGTTATGTGATAGTGAAGATTGTTTACTAACTAACAGCTTTTTGGCCAGTGTCTTTCACTTGTCCATGGCTACTTTTCATCTATAAATAACATCTTTATCCAAGTTATAAAACAAGTCTCTTTCTACATTCATGAAAAGAAGATTAGACATAAGGTCATGACTTAAAGTTAATCTAAGTCGATTCTTAACTATTTTAAGTTTAGAAAATACCCTTGTAAGCTACATATAGGTTGGTAAACAATCCAGATTGTGAGAGTTCAAAAACAACAAAAAAGGCGCATTGTAAACACCGAAAACATTGTTTATTGTCAGAGCAGTACCATAATGATTTTCGTTTTCTTCAAATTCAGATTCTACATCGCCAAATTCACAGATTTCTTCAGCTCTATTTAGATTGTCTTGTTTTCTTTTAATGTAAATTTTTTCAGCCATTGTAAAACTTTCATTACTAATCTTGCAAACTGTTTCAGTCTATCAATAACTGAACTTCTTCAACTTGTTACAAAAGTTTAGAAATATTACAAGAACTTTCCGTAGGAGAAACTATCAAGCAGTTACGATTTTCATAAATATTTCTTTGGTCTAACAGGAACAATCTTCTAAAAATTCGTTTGTTTGCACTAAATTTTTCTTCGATATTTGCCTGAACACGATCGTAAACACACATGACAAAGGATCAATTTATTGTTTTGAGCAGTTGAGATTCCAGGAGCTTCATCTATTGATTTTTCACCAGGCATTACCTTTTTCTTCGAAGTTCTTTTTTCCTTGAAATCTAATTCTACTTCTACATCAATACTATTATCTTCTAATTTGCTATTAACTGTACTTGCAGAATATTTTGTTTTTGAATACAGAGCCTGAAAGTGTTTATCACTCCCTTTATCTCCTAATTTGTTGAAGCAGCTTCTCTACCAAGTTCCAGGCTGTAGAATAATCAATGGTTTTTACTTTGTAAATATTTTTAAAAAATTGGAGATATAACAAGAAATAATTTAATAAAACAATCGACATAAATAAGTTTTCAAATTTGGCCATTAACTGAATTAAATTTTCTTGCCATATTTTAGATTTTGCATTTGATAGTTCATTTAAACGGTAATAAATTGAATAGTTCTCTGCGTTTACGCTTTTCTCAAATCTTAAAAATCTTTCATTGATAATTGAAGAAAGAGCTTTATGTTTGCTCCACCAACTTGTGGCTCCTATTTTTTGCAACTTGTGCATTTTTTCATGTGCAATATGTTTTCTTTTTGTTTCCCTCTCCCATACGGCCATTCTTTTATAAGACGAGCTTAGAAAACCAGCTGATTCTTCCACCAATCCAACTAAGTTTTCTGCTTGGAGCAGCGTTACTGTTGAATCAGCTACTACCAAGTTTAGCATGTGTCCCATACAGTGAGTGTAAAAAAGATCTTCATTTTCCTTTTTTGAACTCGGGTTGTTGACCGTTAAAAAAACTTTCATATTGTTAGCTCCGTCAAATGAACAAGCAATAATATTTGATGGTGCAATGCCAAACTTGGCTAATTCTGATTTTATAAGCTCATACAAAGCCAATCCAGATGAATCATCGACTACAGTTATTTTTAAAAGTCTTTCATATATCTTTCCTTGAAAGACATAGCGGACGCAAATCGCCAACTGGTTCATAACAGCTACATCTTGAGTACTATCTACCATCACGCTGAATATTATGCTATCATGAAGGTCTTTCAAAATGATATCACGGAACATCGAACCAATTATTTAAGTAGCTTGTTGATAAAGGTTTTTGACAAAAAATGTCAACAAAGAGCCTCGTCCAGTCGGTCTTTTAGTTAACTTTCCAGTGGCTTTCTGGCATGATTTTGTAAAATCACATCATAATTTGCAACCAATATGACCAGTTCGAGAAAATTACCATAATTATCTGTAGAGTCAAGCGTATAAACCCCTTCTGCTTTATCCCCTCTGTAGGCAATGCCTTGTTTTCCAATAAAAAAAACTATAACAATTAAACGTTGAACAACCAAACTTCTGGTGTGAACTTCTCTTTCTCGCTTGTTGGTTTGGTTAATAGTCAAAAGAGTTGAAATATCATGACCTTTTTGGCTTTGAAAAGCTACCTTCGCTGCGAGTTGATGATAACGAGAGTCTTCGTGAATTTCAACAAATTTATAAATATGCTTAGAAGAAGAGTCATGTCCGGTAATAAATGTAGAATCTCTATTATCTTTATCTCCAAAAGCCATACAACTGGAGCAGTACACTCTGTTGAGCCGAATCGAATATGATAACCATTTTCTGTGAATTTTATCAAAATTCGGTAAATGTAGGTAATAAAGTTTTGAAGGGTCAAATGGCAATTTAGCTCTTTTTCCTTCACTAACTTGAATAGGCTGCTTCTTCATAAAAACTTTTTTAATTCCAATTGGGTCATTTTCGTTGGGGCAGATGAAACATCCAAGCTGTTGCATAGCAGCATTCTGAGCAGCATCAGGCGTCACATGGTGGTTTTCTTCATCATCATTTTCTGTGTCAGAGCTGGTATTAGTTCTTGATGAATCACTGCCGAGAGAAGCCGACATTACTGAATTCAAAATTAAGGACGATCTAATAGTGGCTGATTGCAAGCAGGCCTAGTTTCTTCCCTCTCATATCTACAAGACGAAGTGTCAGGAGTAAACTCAATTGAAGGAGGTGAAATTTGATCTTCAGTTTCTGAAAATAAATGTAATCACTGTAGCTGCGAGTGTACGATATATTGTAGCAAATTTTTAAAAGTAATACCACAATCTAATATTATTAGATTGTGGTAATACAATAAAATGGACGGCAGGCATACGAAAAGCGAAGAGTTGATGAGGGTAACGTGATTTGGATTATATATATATATATATATATATATATATATATATATATATATAATATATATATATATATATATATATATATATATATATATAATATATATAATAAACATATATATTATATATATATATATATATATATATATATATATATAGTTAGATGTAAAATACTGCAATTAAACCGCAGTTCAATTTGTATAGATAAAATAACTCCTTGAGTGATCTCACTTACCAGGATTTAGATCCCGGGCCCTCGCGAACGGTATGCCAAGCGTGTTAGCTTGTCGTGGTCGAGTGGTAACACGCTTGGCATACCGTTCGCGAGGGGCCCGGGAATTCTAATCCTTGTAGTGAAGAATCACTCCAAGGGTTATTTTATATATATATATATATATATATATATTATATATATATAGATATATATATATATATATATATATATATATATTATATATATATATATATATACTAATATATATATATATAATATATATATATATATATATATATATATATATATATATATATATATAATCTCTCTCTT
>JABUQX010055401.1:0-27752 GCA_015478945.1 Trachelipus rathkii
AGTCTCGCCACATAATGAAAAGAAAAATTAGGGTTCGGACCAGCTACCTCTCAAATGAAATAAGGTCAAGGTCCAGTCAATCTCGCATCTAAACGATCGCCATAGAACTCACACGCGATAACGAGGACTCATAAAAAAATCATCTAACCAGCTTTCGAAAGGTAAACAATGAAACACACTACTCTCCCTAGTGCGTCGGTCAGATCAAGTGTCAACGTGCATGGTAAAAAACAATTACGACATACTCTGAGTCGGAGCAAATTTTGTCACTCTCCCACCGCGTTCGTTCCAACATACTCTTCACCACACCTCAATACTTATTATCTATAGATACTATATATAAGTATCACCTCTCTCTTTTACATATATCTCTCTATATTACTCTTTACTATTATATCGTAATCTTCTATCTACATAACTATATATACTACTATATTCATCTCTCTATATTCATCTACTCTTCTATCATATATATATCTTCTCACTCTTCTCATCTATTACTATCTAAATATATCTATATATATCTCAAATAATAAAAAGAATATAAGCATATAATATTATATAATAATCCGCACTTTTAATTCTTCTCTCTCCTCATATCTCATGTAATAAGCAATAGATAAGAAAGGTGTGTACTAGATAATCGATAGGTAATAGGAGATAATATAATCACATGTAATTAAAAGCTTTTCTTCTACTAATCTATGGGCTTTTATATCATCCCTTTAACCATATATATATCTATAAGTATCTCTCTTCTATCGTATATATCTTACTCCTCTCTTACTATCATTCTTACTCACTTTCTATCATATCTATATTATCATATATTTATATTCATATTATATCTCAAATATATATATAATTCTCTCTCTCCATCTCTCGTCTCTTTCTCCCATCAACAAGATCTCTTATACTTATCAATAATAAGTTATTTATAATAAGGAAGAATTGATATATAATAAGGAAAAACTTTAAATAATGATTTAATACATCTCTAATAAGAGTAAATAATACCAGCTATGCTCTTTTTAATAAGTAATAGGAAAATATAAGGAATAGAAAAATATAACCTATGTACGTACACATGTAATATTATAATTTAGTGAATTTTTTCTCAGGCATCGTACGAATTTTATCCATAATAGTATAAAGTATATAATTTTATATTATCTTCTTCTTTAATTATATTTTAACCAAATTTTTAATATTTTATATTCATCTTTCAGGGAAAAAGAAAAATATTTTTCAAGTAGTGTGATAAAATTTCAATCACGCAGTAAAACGTTTTCCGCTGTTTCAAAAAATAATCGACTTATTTTCTAGATTTCTGCTACTCACACATTTTTCTTTTCGTATGTCATGTCTTTGTTAGCTGTGATGCATTATCAGCTGTCAGAAACAAATTTCTCATGTAGGCTAGTGCGGCTTAAGAATTTTACACATGTAGATGATATAGACGTCGTATGTTATGATATTAATTATTTTTCAATTGTTTTAATGTGTGTGTGTATATATTTAAGAGTTGGTGTATATAGCGATATATGAGCATGATTTATATCCCAAAACTTATCGTATTCAAATAAAAAAATAGTTATGAATTGATGGACGTTTAATTAGATCTCTGTATATGGAAAGTATAAAAGTAAAATACTACATAAATGATATTCTGTTGAGTAATAAGAGATGTAATAAGATGAAGAAGATAAGAGTAGAGAGAGAGAGATAGATAGAAGAGAGATGAGAGAAGATAGAGAGAGAGAGATAGAGTAGAGAGAGAGAGTGAGAGTTGTATTTGGTATAAAAAATTAGTGAATATAGATAGAAGAAAGAAAAATAGGTAAAGAAAAAGTAAAAATTGAGGATGTTCCGAATAGAAAATGAGTTATTTGATTAACAGAAAAAATATAATTTGATCTTAATAAGTGTTTTTTTTTTTTTTTTTTTCATGAGTGATGACATGGGCAGTTATGTGGTTGAAATGACAATCACTAATAAAAATTAAACGTGTGACAAAATTTTATTGTTTTTTTGATCTGACTTTTTAATGTAAACATTAAAATAAATAAAATTAGTATTTAAAAGATAAAATATCTGTCTAATATGTGACAATGTAAAAAAATATTGATTGTATGTGCAATAAGATAATCCTTAATATATATTTAAATTTTGACAGATTATTTAACCTATAACTAAATTATGATTAAAGTAACTGTCGGAAAATAAAATATATACAAAAGGATCTCATTATTAAATCCAAAGGTTTCTCATAATATCTAAATAAAGTCAATTTCACATTATATTGCCATTCCTTACTCACTGATAGTGGAAAGTCTGCCCAATCACAGTAATGTTATGATGATATGCGTGCTCATAATGGGGAAATATGAAGTTAAATAGGTGTGGAAATTGACATAAAAGTCTAATAAATGGTCTCGGCTTTTAGAGAAGAATCCACAAGGATATACCTCAAAATATAAAATTTTTATAAGGGCGGCTAAACTAGTGTTCCTGAGCAAACTCAGGCGAAGTCTTGGAAATGGTGCCAAGAAATAATAGCTATATGTATAATAATTATAAGTATACAACAGTCTTAAATAATAAATAGTGAAACTTGAATCTAGACCACTGGTGGGGCAATCCAATTACAGAACAGTTAGACATCTAGATAATCATATCAAACGATAATAAAGAAATTCTTCAGTAGATACAGTAATTAAATAAAGGTAAAAACATATCAATGAGGAAATCTACAAGACAGTATGAGTGAAAGATGAAATAAAGCTTTTCTATTTTATACTATCTTTTATGCCACATAATCACGAACTGGCCATTAATTTACCTAAATAAAGTATAAAGAGTTTTAAAAATTGTGCATTATATATCCATAATTTTTCATCAGAGCTAGGGCAATAGTAAGTCAAAAGAATTTGGCAAAAGAGAAAGGAGTGTTTCTCCAAAACATATAGATGTAAGTATAACATTAAGGAAAATAAGAACTAGTAACTAGTCTGAACACATTTTTTCCATTGTGTAACTATATGACTGTCTATTCATATATCAGTATATATATAGCAGCTTTCAAGTACTGATGATACCCAGGCCAAAATGCTAGAAAATAGAATCCAGGAATGAAAGAGTTGTGATGTCACTTGTACAATAAAAACGAGTTGATGGAGAAAAGACAAGAAAGAAATAAGGAAGCATAACACGTATTTGTAGGATAAGAATACTTGTCTGCACTGTGCAACGCTATAAAGGAAGCCAATATTTCAAGCTTTTCAAAGAGAAGCAATGACATCTCAAGAACGGAATACAAACATCAAAATCAGGCTGAGGTTTTCTTGTCAAAGTTCTAAAATTGCGCACGAAGCTTATAAAATACACGATTCCAATAGAATGTGTATTACCGAAAAAGGGGTCAAAGTGGCATACTTTAAACTATAAAAAAAAGTGTATGTTTGCTCTATGTATAGTTAGCGTTGTTACGTTATTGTAATAGTACTATCTAATCTTACACTCATTTCAAAATGTTAAACTCATCGTTAGAATCAGTATACAGCATAGTTGATTCGCAAATTGCATAATATTTAAAATGTTGCACTGCCAGACTCTTACGCTTCAGTTTTTTCCCTTAAAACCATTCCATTGTGTTGGATACAAGCTCCCCCCTATAAAGGAAACATCAAAGATCTCGTACTGGAAATTAGGTTTCGAGAATTGAGAAATTCAAATACATATAGGTGCAAGTTTTAATACTTCGCCGACGAAAGACTTTCAGGGTGGGGCGGTGCAAAGTGCCCTCCCCCCCTGCCACACCTGCCTTAAGTCCGCATCGTATTACGCCTAACTGCATGACTACCTAATATTAAATGCAATAATATAATGTCACACTACACCTAATATATGAATAAAATCCTGATATATACATAAATAACACTATCTAAGTATATAATAAAATATCATAAACAAATTAATATTGTCAGCAATGAAAGGTTTAAAAAAGCTAATTGCATAATAAATCATATATACTATAGTATATTTATATATATATATAATATATATATATAAGTATGATATATATTATATATATTATATATGATGATATTATATATTATATATATATTCTATATATATATATATATATATATATATATATATATATATATATATATATTATATATATATATAGTATATATATATATATATATTATATATATTATATAATATATATATATATATAGTATATATGAGTTATATTATATATAGATATATATATGGCCAAGCATCCCGAAAAGTTCAGGCATGTTAACTAGAAAACTATAAATATATACACGAAAATAAATATCTTTTAATTAATCAGGAGACATTTACCGCGAAATTAAAAAAAAATTAATTTATTCTAATATTTATTAATAACTCCGATATTTTGAGAACAATATTAATTATTTGATTGACTTGAAAGACGTTGAAAGCGGCAGTCTCGAGAGAAAAAGTTGGCAAATACCACTTTTTACCATATATTGAGAAATATTAATTTTTTGCTTTTTATATCCTTTTAGGGGGTTGAGCCGACGGAGGGACAGAGGGGGTGACGCAGTCCCCCGTTATCCCCCGGTAGGCCGAGAAACCCCGACTCTATCCATCGTTCTTGTTTACCGTGGGTATTTGTCCGTTTGAACAAAAGAAAAAAATTCAACCTTTGGCAACTTTCCGTCTCAGTCGGGAGTAAGCTGTTCATGCGTTGACTCAAAAAACATGGTAATTTTTCAACATTTTTAACCATAATTTTTAATTTTTTAAAAAGCGTTATTTTTTTTAATTTAGTTTTTAATTTTCTTGCGGTAAAAATGTCTTCCTGATTAATAAATGCATATCTATTTTCGTGTACGACTATTCATAAGTGTTTTTAAGTTACATGCCTGAACTCTTCGGATGCTGACTATATATTATATAGTTATATAGTATATTATATATGAGATAGGCTATATATATATAGTAATAGTGATTATATATATATATAATAATATACTATGATAATAAATGATATATATTATATATATATATATATATATATAAATAAGAAGAATACCAATTTGGTATATGAAGTGGCATGGGAGAGGTGTGACTGGAATATGTTAGAGCCCAATAGTATGTCCCCTTTGCACCTCATTCGGACCATTTCAACTTGGCTAACACAGTTATTTTTTTATTTAATTTGAGTTTTTTTATTATTTTATCAAGAAATTATTTAAATAATGATTTACTTTTGGGAGTAAGTTAGTAAAATAATTGGAAGTATAAGAAAAAATAATGAATAAGAAGGGTCGTGTTTAAAAGGTGGTTGGAGTCATCAAATTGGGTGTTTTTAAAAATAAAACAATACCCTAATCTAAGCTTCGACATAGTATAATGCAGGCCCGGACTGGCTCCTTTGAGGGCCCTCGGCTAAAGATTGAAAAGGGGCCCTTTACCGGGGAATTAAGATTATAAGGGTTTTCATTGTTGTATAATTTATTAGTATATGACGAATAATGATGAATTAAAGCAAATATTGTTAGTTATTTTCCCAGATTTCTATATTTTATTTAATAAATTTAATTCTGACGGAAAACTCTTTCAGTTTTCAGCACTTCAACTGCATTTCCATCCTCAACTTCCCACTTTCTTTTTAATTATTGCAGCATTCACCTCTTCCATCATAATTGGTATACTTCCTTGATGTAGCTTACTTACTTCCTCTAAGTAGTTCTGCATTCATGAAACCTTTCATCCACATTAACTTTATTTTCTCCTCTCATTTTATTATAATTCACTGATTATGTACTCTTCTGTTGCTTAGCTCAGAAACTTCATTATTCCTTATTCTTTGTTCTTTATTCTTTATTCTTTATTCTTTATTCTTTATTCTTTATCCTTTATTCTATTAATTTCTTCTTCTTCACAAATTCTTCATTAATGAACAAAATAGTCTATATTCAAACCATGATTTCATGTTTCATTACAATCTATTAATTAATGCCTATATTATATTTTAAAGTTTCTTATTTCAACAAACATGTTGAAAATATTTTCGGTCGTTAGTGTTTTAATAGCCTTTCATTCACCTTTTGAAATAACATCTCATTCCGTATTATAGTGGATACGGCATTAATCATCCATGTTTTTATGCTGATTTTCAATTAGAATTTATTAATTGCTTTTTATGTTTCTATCATTCAAATAGCAAAAGAATGATTTCAATATTTGTATTTTATATAGCCAAATAATTAATCATTAGTGTGAAAAACCTGGTTTTAATAAAAAAATTTAACGTATCTAAAATTACTGCTTTTTCTTGAAATGTCACATTACAAATTAGAACTGCATTTTAGAAAGTACGAAATGTATGTTCCTAAATGTTCAACCTTTCATGAAATTATTTGGTAGAGATCTTAAAATTGAGTTTTTAACGGTATTATATTCAGCATTGTGAAAAAAATAATGGTTGTTGAATTGAACATGCAATTTCAAAAGCAAAAGAGTGATTTATTAATAGTTTTAGATGTCTTAGATTGACGTTTTTATTTAATGAAAATTCAATATTTTGTTTTTATATATCCAAATATTTCATTAGGTTTTGAAAAACCCAGCAAGCAATAAAAAATAATTTCTTAAATTTTCACATTACAAATTTAGAACTCTTAAAAGTACGATTTTTCCGTAAATTTCAGACATTTGTCATTAATTTTGG
Organism: Trachelipus rathkii; assembly: GCA_015478945.1. Taxonomy (NCBI): domain Eukaryota; kingdom Metazoa; phylum Arthropoda; class Malacostraca; order Isopoda; family Trachelipodidae; genus Trachelipus; species Trachelipus rathkii. Next base: position 6,734 of record JABUQX010055401.1, read on the forward strand.
TTAATCTTAAATAGAGTTTTGTTAAACGGTAATTGTTCAGCATTTGAAAAAATAATTTGTTTTCATTGAAAATGCTATTAAAAAAGCGAGAAAAAAAAGAATTTAGTTAATATCAATATACTTGAATTAAAAAATACCTGTATGCTATAAAAACAATTAAAAAAAAAAAACGTTAATAATACCGAAATATATTCATTAGGTGGGTGAAGAACGGTTTTAAATAAAAAAATTTAACTAATCTAAATGACAAAAGAACTAGAAATTTCACATTATCAAATTTAGAACTCTTAGAAAAACGTTTTTTCCTAAATTTTTACTACAAGCATGGAAACAAATTAAAAGTTGGTAGAGAACATCGTTAAATAAGACCATCAACAACAGCCAATTTTCAGCGATTTGAAAGAATAATGTGTTTCATTGAAAATGGAAATTTCAAAAAGCAGAAAAGTGGATGACATTTTATTAATAGTTTTAGGTGTCTAAATAACGTTTTTTATGAAATTTTAATAGTGTTGATGTGTTAAAGTATTAAAAGTTTATATAGTTGGTGAGAAAGACACTGTTTTAAATAAAAAATGTTTAACTTCTAAAATTACGCTTTTTTTCTTAGAATGTTTTCCACATTATACAAAGATTTTGGAAGCCTTAAAAAAGTACGCAGTTTTTCCTAAAAATTTCAACGATTTGAAATTATAATTGTGTAATAGTCTTAAATATGAGTTTTTTTACGGATGTTTCAGCATTTGAAAAACAGAAAAGAAGGTGGTTTTTATTGAAATAGCAATTTTTGCAAAAAGGGAAAAGCGAATTTATTAATAGTCTTATGTGTCTTAAAATATACGTTTTTATAAAAAAAATTTCAATGATTTTGTTTTTATAATAGAACCAAATATTTGCCCCACGAGATTAGTATGTGGAAAGAAACCTGTGTGTAATAGATAAAAAATTATTTAAAAACATTTTAAATTTACGCTATTTCTTAAATTTTTCACCTCTTCCACAAATATATTTTAGAAACATAGCTTAACAATAAGCGTGTATTTTTATCCGTAAATTTTCAAACTCATTCCTGAAAAATCATTTCGGTAAATCTTACAAAAATTTGAAGATGTATTTATGCCCCAGGCTACAACGTTATGAAAAATATAATGTGTTTCATTGAAATGCAATTTCAAAAAGTAGAAAAGAGAATTTATTAATTGTTTTTTATCGTTTCTTAAATGTGAAGCTGCACTCAGGACATTTCAATAACTTTGTTTTTTATGTACAAATATTTTTTCATTAGTTTGTGAAAACCGTGTTTTAATAAAAAAATTTTTAAACTTCTAAAATTTTGTTTGTTTCTAATAAATTTTACCATATTCTGAATTTAGAACTCTTAAAAAAGTACGAATTTTTCCTAAATTTCAACATTTGAAATTATTTGGTAAATCTTAAAATTGGAGTTTTTAACGATATTTTCAGCATTTGAAAAAATAATGTGTTTCATTTGAAATGCAATTTCAAAAAAAGCCAGAAAATGAATTTATTTAATAAGTTTTAGATGTCTTAATTGACGTTTTTTAAAATCAATTTCAATATTTTTGTTTTTTATATACCATATAATAATTATACCTTAGTTATTAAAAAACCTGTTTCAATAAAAAAATTTAAACTGTTCTAATATTACGCTTTTTCTTAAATTTTCACATTACAAATTTACGATTTTAATTAAGCGTTCGTTAATTCTTTTCCTTATATTTTTCAACATTTGAAAATTATTTGGTTTTTTTGAAAAGTGTGAGAGTTTTTAAATTTGATTTCTATTCAAGCATTTGAAAAAAATAATTTGTTTCATTGAAGTGCAATTTTAAAAAAAAGCAAAGAAATATATATTTTCTTTAATTTGTTATTAAGGTGGTCTTAAAATATTCAGAAATTGTTTTTTAAAATAAATTTCAAATATTTTTTTATATACCAAAAAAATTCATTTTGTTTTGTTGTAACAACCTGTTTTAATAAAAAAATTTAACTTCTAACATTAAACTTTTTATATAAAAAATTGTTTCACATTTACTTAAAATTTTAAAAGAACCTACCAATATCCAAAAGTGGACGAATTTTTCCTTAATTTCAACATATTTCTAAATTATTTGATAATCTTAAAATTGAGATTTTTAACGGGGTATTTTCCAGCATTTGAAAAAATAATGATGTATCTCATTGAAATATGCTATTCTCAAAAGCAGAAAAGTGAAGTTATTATAGTTTTAGGTGTCTAAATTAAACGTTTTTTAATGAAATTTTCTAATATTTGTTTTAAATACAAAATTATGTACCTTTAACTAATTATAATCAACCGCTTGTTTATGATTGCAAAAAACTTTATCTTTAAAAATTAACGCTTTTTTTCTTAACATTGAAATTTCACATTACAAAATTTAGAACATCTTAAAAGTACGATTTTTCTAGAATTTCCATTGGAAATTATTTGTTAAATCTTAAAATTGTTTTTAACGGTATTTTCAGCATTTGAAAATAATGTGTTTCATTGAAATGCAATTTCAACAGAAAACGAGAAGCAAAACGAAAGATATTAAGCATATATATTAAAAAAGAAATTTGTGATCTAAATAGTTCTTTCATTATAGGTATTTTTGCATAACATTTTTCTTCGATAATTTAATATTTGTTTTTATAATACGCAAAAATATGGTGGACGGATTGTGAAAACTCATGTTTTAATAAATAAATTTATAAACTTCTAAAATTACGTCTTTTTCTTAAATTTTTTTCACATTACAAATTTAGACTCTTAAAAGTACGATTTTTTTCCTAAATTTCCAACATTTGAATTATTTGGTTAATCTAAAATTGAGTTTTTTAACGGTATTTTGAGCAGCTGAAAAAATAATGTGTAGGTAAAAAATAAAATGACAATTTAATATAAAAATATATAAAAGAATTATTTAACTGTTTTTAGTGTTTTGCAATTGAAATTGTTTTTTTAATGCAAATTTTAATTAATTTGTAAATTTTTATATACAATAATATTTTCATTAGTGGTGAAAGCCTGTTTTAATAAACAATAAAATTTAACTTCTAAATTTAGGCTTTTACTCTTACATTTCTTAAATTTTCTACATTAACAGAATTTAGTAAACTCCTCTAAACGTATACGATAGATTATTATTCCTAAATTTTAGGTCTAAATCATATTTCGAAAATTATTTGGTAAATCTTATGGAAGATGTATGATGAATTTAATATAACGGTTATTTTCAGAAATTAAGTTAAAAATAAATGTAAATTTTCATTGAAAATTAATTTAAAAAATCTTTGAAATTAAAGTTTATTATTATTAATAAGTTATTAGTGATGTAATTATGTTAAAGTTTTACTTATTACTTCTTATCCCTTCCCTTGCTATTATAAGTTCCAAGTCGCAAATTAATCAGAAAATCTTTTTATAAATAAAAATATTTAACTTCTATAATATAAAGGCTATTATTTTTTCTTAAATTTTCACATTATCAAAATTTAGAACTCTTAAATAAAAGTACGATTTTCCTAAATTTCAACGTTTTGAAAAAATTTGTTTAATTTTAAAATTATGTTTTTTAATGGGGTTTTTATCATTTTTAAAAAAATAAATTTTTATTTTTTTAAAATACATTTACAAAAAAAAGAAAAAAAAAATATATTAATATTTTTTAGGTTTTTTAAATTGATATTTTTTTAATTACAAAATTTCCAATATTTTTTTTTATATACCAATTTAGTCTTATACAAGAAGATTTGTTATTTAATATAAAAAAATTTAACTTCTAAAATTACCGCTTTTTCTTAAAATTTCAACATTTGAAATTCTTTAAATCTTTGATGTCTACGATTTTTTCTCCATTTATTTTCCCTCATTTTATCAAAATTGGTAAAATCTTAAAAATTGAGTTTTTTAATTAACTGGTATTTTCAGCATTTGGAAAAATAATGTGTTTCATTGAAATGCTATTTCAAAAAGCAGAAAAGTGAATTTATTAATAGTTTTAGGTGTCTAAAATTAACGTTTTTTAATGAAATTTCAATATTTGTTTTTATATACCAAATATTTCATTAGTTGTGAAAACCTGTTTTAATAAAAAAATTTAACTTCTAAAATTACGCTTTTTCTTAAATTTTCACATTACAAATTTAGAACTCTTAAAAGTACGATTTTTCCTAAATTTCACCATTTGAAATTATTTGGTAAATCTTAAAATTGAGTTTTTAACGGTATTTTCAGCATTTGAAAAAATAATGTGTTTCATTGAAATGCAATTTCAAAAAGCAGAAAAAAGAATTTATTAATAGTTTTAGGTGTCTTAAATTGACGCTATTTTATGAAATTTTAATATTTGTTTTTATATACCAAATATTTCATTAGTTGTGAAAACCTGTTTTAATAAAAAATTATATACTGTTCTTACAAATTACGCTCCTTTTTCTTAACCAATTTTCACATTACAATTTAGAACTCTCTAAAAGTACGCTTTTCCTAAATGCTTCAACATTTGAAATTATTTGTTAAATCTTAAAATTGAGTTTTTAACGGTATTTTCAGCATTTGAAAAAATAATGTGTTTCATTGAAATGCAATTTCAAAAAGCAGAAAAAAGAATTTATTAATAGTTTTAGGTGTCTTAAATTGACGTTTTTTAATGAAATTTCAATATTTGTTTTTATATACCAAATATTTCATTAGTTGTGAAAACCTGTTTTAATAAAAAATTATAACTTCTAAAATTACGCTTTTTCTGTAAATCATTCACCATCTGAGCAAATTAGAAACTCTTTAAAGACGATTTTTCTCCTAAATTTCAACTATTTGAAAATTATTTGGTAAATCTTAAAAATTGAGTTTTAACGGTATTTTCAGCATTTGAAAAAAATAATGTGTTTTATTGAAAAGCAATTTTTTTATCGAAAGTGAATTTATTAATAGTTTTAGATGTCTTAAATTGACGTTTTTTAATCGAAATTTCAATAATTTTGTTTTTTATATACAAATATTTCATTAGTTTTGAAAACTGTTTCAATAAAAAAATGGTTAACATTTCTATATAGTTGAGCGGCTTTTTCTTAAAAAATTTTCAAACATTAACAAATTTAGACTCTTAAAAGTACGATTTATTTTAAAAATTTCAACATTTGAAATTATTTGGTAATCTCTCTGAAAATTGGTTTTTTACGGATTTGCAGCCATTGAAAAAATAAATGTGTTTCATTGAAATGCAGATTTTAATTGAAAATATTTGATTGTGAGTTATATAGTTTTTTAGGTGTCTTTAAATTGACGTTTTTTAATTAAAATTTCTAATATTATGTTTTTATATACCAAATATTTTTTGATTGAAGATTTTCAACTACTATTTGTTTTAACATTAAAAAATTATATTACATATTACACTAAAATTACGCTATATTTTCACTTAATTTTCAACAATTGACAAACTTTAGAATCATCTTATATAAATACGATTTTTCCGTAAATTTCAAAACAATATTGAATCATTTGGTAATACTTAAAGTAACTGAATGTGTTTATTTAAGTCCCCCTTTTATTTACATAGTATTATACACTGTGATTTCCACATTGAAATGCAATTTTCAAAAAGCAGAAAAGAGAATTTACACATTACCATTTTAGAACTCTTAAAAACACTTTATTTTCATGTCAACTAATTTGTTTTTTTATATACAAAAATATCCTTTATTTTTGAAACACGTTTTTACTGCAAGTAAATATAACATTTGTAATTTAACACTTTTTCTTAAAATGTTTCTACAATACGAATTTAAGATATTTTCCTTTTAAAAGTACTGATATTTATGCCTTAAGTATCTTCAACACTCTCTCACACACTCTCACTCTCTCGAGAATCTGATTAATTATACTTTAACAGCAATTAAGTGTGAACGGCTATAAATTTTTATCAGCTGCTGTGGATCAATCGCATACAAAAATAGATGATGATACTTCTTTTAGTCATTAATGCTTTGAAGGTGATTTAATTGTTCATTATAATGCATGAAAGAAAAAATAATGTATTATATTTCTAATCATCATTTTTTTCTTAGCACACCATAGTCTTGCTGTATAGTATTTTTTACTATGAAACGATGTTTGTACAATAGTTGCATAGCTTCTGTCATTATTAAAATAGTGTTTTTTTAGATGTCTCTTAAATGTGCAGAGAGAAAATTATATGATAATTTAAGATGCATAACTATATCTATTCCTTAATAATCTTTTTGTCCTTTTTATATACCATTTGACGTTTTTGTCCTTTAGTCCCTTTTATTCTTTGAGTAATAAATCACTAGATTCTTCAACTTGAAGAATTAAAAATTAGTAAAAACCTTTTGAAATTAATTATAAAAATTTAAACTTTTCCAAGTCCCTACAAAAGAATATAAAAAGAACAAATAGTACTAAAAAAACATTTTTAGATCTGTATAAACTACGTGGAATGTAATTTTTTATCTTTGTCAAGGTGTTGCTCTCTCAAATGTGAAAGGTCACTAACTGAAGCCGTAACCGAGCTCATTTTCTCTACACTATCAATATACTTCTCAAGTATTTTACGTTTGTTCAATTAGCTCTACATATAAGGTTTATGATTTTGACTTTTGGTCGCCATAATAGGTATGTAAATTTTGCTTATTAACCTATTACATTGTGATTAAGATATCCTGTACATATGTTTAGTTGTGACAAATACCTTGTGTCTATATATTTATTGAAGACAAACTATAATAAAATTTTTGCTTATTCTATTTCACAAATTACACTTAACTTGTGAATACTTACAAAGTAACCACTGCAGAGATATATATATAAAAAATATTTTTTATTCCACTATATTAACATAACTTACACATTTGAGAGGAACTCGCTACCTCTAAAGAGGCCATTCGAGTAGCGCTTGCACTCTATGTGTATTCTTTAACACTTAATTCTTACTTCCATACACTCACAGTCAAATCTTGAAGAATATAATATATAACTATTTGATAATACTTAATTTGAAATATTAGTATTATTAATTATTGTGACATTTTTTTTTACGGGTATTGTTTTACAAGGCACATAGCATTTAATTAGTCACATATAAGAAACGACATATTAATTGTTAGTGTTTTCTTCGATGATTGCTGAATCGAGTTATTGTTGAACAGGCAACTGTTATTTTTTGTCCACACGAGCTGTAATAACAATGAGAATCAAAGCAATATATAAAAGAATTTAATTAATTGTTTAGAGTGTCTTAACATTCGATGTGTTTGTTTTCACATATAAAATATTTTCTTGAAAATAATAAGGAGATTTATTCTTTTTACTATGAATTTAAGAATTATAAAATTTATATATAATTACACAAAAGAGCTTGCACACAAGGAATCATGTTATATGGCGATTTTGGAGGACAAATACTCACTCTTATATTATACATCGAAAGAATAAGTGAAGTCTCATGATATTTTATAACTTCTATATTAAACTCTCTTATGCGCATTTATTAGCCTTCTACTCGTTGGATTTTATTTCTAATTACACCATTGCCTTGGTGAGTTTACCTCATATATATACCATTTAGAATATAATCTCTTATAATATGTTATGTTATCAATTACGCTTTAATCACTTGACACATTGTATTATCTTCATTTGTTTATGTGGTATTTAATACTTAAAAAACCACATGCGCAGATTATGTTTTTAACTGCTATAGGTTCAGAGAGAGTTGCACACCCAAAAAACATCGTGAAATGGGATCTATCACAAATTTTCCGAATTATTCAAGTACGCGGCATATATTGAACACAAAATAATAAGCAGAAAATCGAATTCTATTAATAAGAATATTTACTGAGCATGGCTTAAATTTTGAGCTCGGCTCTCTCTTATATAAAACATTCAAAAATCGTTATATTAATTATTGCCAAATATTTTTTCATATTCCGTGAGTGTTTCGCGAGATAAACCTGTCCGCAAACGAAATAAAGCACAATTCATCTTGTACGTTCTATTTGTGATTATTATATACTATTTCTACGATTACAAAAACTCCTTAGAAATCTCTTTAAAGAAGCAGTATATTTTTTCTCCTGCAGACACTTATCAACAACTATATTCTCTATGAAATTAATTGTAGGATTAATTATTCTGAAAATTGAGACGTTTTCTCTAACGTGAGAATATTTGTCTCATGAGCATTAAGGTTGTAACATATATTTATCGTCTTCAATTAAAATTGACACAATATAGTTCCAAAAATAGCATGGAACTTTTTTTCATAATGGAAGCTTTAGTGTGTTAGTTCAGTAACCTGGTGTTTGCTTTGTTAATCTTATAGTTTCAATATTGTCTCTTATTAATTCAATATTCCCAATAATATCTCTATCATTTATTATTTGTGTTGAGAAATCCTTGTTTTGATTAATATGTGAAAAATATATGATTAGGGACTTAAATAATTAAACGCACTTTTTTCTCCCTTTAAGGAGTTTTTCACTCATACAAATTTAGAATCTTAAAAGTACGATTTTTAAATAAAAATAGAAAAATTTCAACCAATATAAATTTATTTTTGGTAAATCATCTAAATGAGTTTTATTGTTAAACTGGTATTCTGCAGGACGAGTTTAGAGAGAACAAATCAATGTTGTTTCTATTTGAGAGCAATATATTGACTCATATTTCAAAAAGCAGAAAATATCACGTTTATATGAGTGAGCTCTTACTCAAGTTTAGGATAGTAGTCTTATAGAGATATTAACTGGTTTTTTGTATTAAACAAGAGTGAGTAATCAAAATATTCAAAATTGGTAAGTTTGATAGTAATTTTTATATATTAAAAATTTTCTTTTTTAAACTGTACAGTTGGAACTAAACAAACATTTTTAGATTTTAGAAAAAGACACTTGTCTCTATTCAAGAGAGAACATTGTTAACACTCTGTAACTCAAAGACCCAATGAGACACGACTTTGTATGCTCGTAAATTTTCACCATCACAAACTGTATAAAGCTCTTAATCAGAAAGTAAAGATTTATTGTACATAAAATTACATCTCTCGCAAACTATTTTACTCACAAAAAAGGTTATAGAATATGTTCCTGTAAAAATGAGTTGTTATTTTACGAGAGTTATTTGTTAGGCGATATTTGATAAAAATAATGTGTTTTCATTGATAATTGCTATTATTTTTGTAAATAAGACAGAAAAAACGAATGTTACCGTTTCAAACTAGTTATTCAAAAGTGGTGTTCCCTATATATCAGGAGCTTATTTGTATATAAGTTCGGAATTTTAGAGCGAGATGTCGAGTTTTTTCTATTATATGCTCATATCTTATAATAGTATATATATTATATTTCAATTAGTTGTGAACAATAGCTTAAATTTACAATAAATTTTACTCATTCTTAAACCTTTGGTCGTATATCTAATTCTATGTGTTGCAGCGCTTCACTCTTCATATCTTCATAAACTAGTTCGTAATTATTTATTTACTCACTTATAAATTTTATCAACAATTTACTTGAAATTAATTGTGTTAATCTTAAAATTGAGTTTTAACGTAACTATTCACCATTTGAACAAAAAATAAGTTGTTTCATTGAAATGCTCAAATTCTATAAAAAGTACAAATAAAAATGAAAATTTATTAATTGTTATTAGGTGTCATTAACGAAATAATGTTTCTTATATATCGTGAAATTTTATCTATATATATTTGTTTTTATAATAATATCACAATAAGTATATTTTCTAAATTATAGTGGGTTGATAATAAACTCACTCATAGTTTTATTAAATGAACCATATTATTATATTAACCTTTACTAAAATATTATCAGCTATATTTATATATATATTACTAAAATTTAACAATTTACAATTTAAGATAACAGTTATATAAATAATAGTTAACGATTTTGTACCTTAATTTACCAATAATTATTGAATTAAATAATATTAATTTGGTAAATAATGTAGGAAATTATATTTTATACTCGAGACGATTTATTCAAGCATATTTTAGAATATAAATATAATGTGTTTCCGGAATTTGATGAGAAATAGTCAAAATATTTTATAAAAAGCATAAAAGCGATTTTATATTATAATAGTTTTAGTATATAGTGTATCAATAAATTGTAATAAGTTTTATTTATAAATAAAATTTTCAATATTTGTTTTATTTATAATCAATAAGCCTAAAAGCACGTTCCAAAAACAGTAAAAACCACTTTAAAAAGAAATTAATAATACGTATACTCAATTATGAGTGTTACCAAAAATTTAACAATTTTAACTAAAATTTAGAACTACTATTAAAATTATACGATTTTTCTCTAAATTTCAACGTATTGAAATCTATATTATGGTATATATCGTGTAAAAATTTGAGAGTGTATTTATAATAATGAGTTATTATAACAGTATTTATAAAGTTAATATAAATTCGCTATCGTTGATATATGCAATTACTCAAATGCGTAAAAGAGAATTTATTATTAATTATTATAAATTGTTATTTTTACGTTTCTTAAATTGACTAGTATTTATATTAATTACATTTATGTAATTGGCCTGGAACCTAATGTTTATCAGCGAATTATTTCATTAGTATTCCATCATTTCTGTTTTAAATAAAATCGAAGCTAAAAAGCAAGTCGAGAATTACGTTTTATTCTCATTAATTTTACTATCAATACGGTAATTAGAATTTTAGTATAGAGATAACGATATTTTTATCTCCGCTATAATTTTCTATTCACAATATATGTGTACATTATTTCTATATGTGATAATACTTGTTATATGAATATTTTGCTCTGTAGTCGTTTTACACTTGTAAATTGGGCCCCTTTTTTAGCATCTCTTGGCTGATGAGAGAAAATAATCGTATATTCTATTGCAGAGCCGACAGGAGTGTCTGAGAGTCTGGGGTCCAACACGCTTATAAAAGTGTATAATGTTACTCTACCATGGTTTTTAGATGTGCCTTACAACATTTGACGCATCTTTTTAGAGATGAATCACTCAATAATTAGTGGTTGTAGTGTGAGTGATTACACTCCAGAAACTTTTATTTGTGTATTAGTTACTTTGACTAAACCCTGTTTAAATACACTAGAGAGAGTCTTATTAACACCCTTTCTAAAACGTGCACTGATATATAATAAAGAACTTTATTTAATAGATTTTAACGCGTGTGATACCTTGTGACATACTTACTTGAGCCTGTCTCATTTATCTATCATGACAAAATTCGATTAATATCTATATCTCTTCCTTATAATAGCAAGTAATAAAACCTAACAATATTTATATATATATATATGTAATCAATGTAAAGCATCTTTTTGATATAAAAAAATTTAATATACAGTATATAAATGCAATTATTTTTCACGTTAAATTATTGCACCATTTATATTAGTCAAATTTTAGTATACCTCTGAGAACACTGTTACGAATTTTATTCATACTTAATTCACACATTTGTGAACTATTTTTTATGGAGCTTATATTCTCTCTATAGATATATGATGTTTTTATTTAGCTGTGTATTATCAACGCATTTGTAAAAAAATTAGAGTACTTGTTTCATTGAGAAAAATTCACATTTTTATATAAATAATTCAGCGTGCGACGTAAAATTACAGAGCATTTGCTATTAATTTAGTTATATAGAATCTATTGAAATATACTATAGAATCCCGTGAGTGATGAATATTTCAAATATTTGTATTTAAATATTATGTTTGAATATTATTTGTGTGTGAGGTGAAAACTAACCTGTTTTTAAATAAAAAACATTATAACTCTTCTAAATTACTCTGCATGCTTTTTTTCTTAAATTATACTGTCACTAATTACAAAATTTAAGCGCGCAAACTCTTGTAAAAGTGTAGATTTTATTATCTCCCGGCTTAAATTCTAAACCATCTTGAAAAATTTCATATGATAAATATCTTAAATATTGTAGTTTTTAACGAGTATTTTATTCAGAGCATTTGGAAAAAGAGTGAGAGTGTTGTTTCATTGAAATGCATATTTAAAAAGTAACTGAATATTTTATAAGATTTTATATAAATGTCTTAATATTGAACTTTTCGTTTCATTGTCCAATATTTGTATTTTATATTTCCAAATATTTATTCATTAGTTTTTGAGAAACTCTCCACTGTATATCTATTAATAAAAAAATATATATAATTAACTTCTAATATTTAACTGTCTTTTTTCTTAAATTTATTCCACATTACAATTTATTGTGACTCTTTTTAAAATAAGTAGTGATTATTTTCTCTCCATTAAAATTTCAACAATTGAAAATTACGTTTCATGCATATGAAAGCGTTTATCAGGGGTTAGTAGATATTACGCAACAAAAAGCGATAATGCCAATTTTGAAAAATACAAATGTGCCTTTATTAAAAATTGCAATTGAAATTCAAAAAGAAGCAGAAATAAATTGGTAATTTATTTATTAATATTGTTTATTTTAAGGAGTTTATCTAAAATTGGAATGAAATCTATATCCCCACTGAACGTCACTTCAACTAACACTACAATTGTTATTTATACATAACCCAATAATTCATCTATTGGTGAAAACCTGTTTTAATAAAAAAAATTTAACTTCTAACAATTAACGCTTTTTTCTTAATTTTCACATTACACACATTATAATCTTAGAACTCTTAAAACTACGAATTTTCCTCACCTAATTTAAAAACAAATTTGAAAAAAAATTATTTGGGACTAATCCTTAAAATTGAGTTTTTTAAACGGTATTTTCAGCATTTGAAAAAATATGATGTTTCATTGAAATGCTATTTCAAAAAGCCAGGAAAGTGAATTTATTTTATAGTTTTCAGTATCATGAAAAATAGCTTTTTTAGAAAATTTTCATTTTGTGTGATAGGTTTTCTGAAAAATATTTCATTAGTAGTGAAAAACTGTTTTAAAAATTTTTACACTTCTTAAAGAATGTTGCTGACTAGGAAAATTTTCACACAACAAATTTAGAACTCTTAAAAGTACGATTTTTCTTAAATTTCAAACATTTGATATTAATTTGCTTAATCTTATAATTGTTTTTAATGGTAATTTTCAGCATTTGAAAAAATAAAATGTTGTTTTCATGGAATTGCAATTTGCAAAAAAGCAGAAAAAAGAATTTAATTAATAGTTTTAGTGTCTTAAATTGAATATTTACTGCAATTATAATATTTGGTTTTAATATGGTCTGATATTCATTAGTTACGTCCAATCCTATTTATATAAAAAATATCTTTTCTCTCCTAACAAAATTCAACGTGCCTTTTTTCACTCTCACATTTTTTTCAAAAATTCAAGTGTTGCTAATTCAAAAGTCCGAAGTGTTGCTAAATTTCAAAAGATTCTGGAAGTAATTCTTGCTTTAATTATACATGTTCAATAGAGTATTAAACGGTATTTTCAGCAATTTGAAAAAATACACTTTGATCTTCAATAGAGCATATGTCAAATATTCAAAATGGCAAAAAAAAAAAATTTTATTAGATTTGCTTTTAGACAGTTACTTATTTGGAGTGTTTTTCTTTAATTTAAATTTCTCAAATATTAATATTTTTTATAATATCAAATATTTCATTAAGTCGGTGAAAATCATGTTTATAATAACACAATTTAACTCTTTCCATAGAAAAAAAATTCACGCTTTATACGGAAGACTTACGAATATTTCTTACTCTTTTCTGTTCAATTACAATCTCCTTTAATTAATCAACATTTGATATATACTCTGGACATTACTGAAAATTGAGAGATACTTACTTTTACGGATAATTTATAGCATCATTTGAAATAAATACACTAATGTAAACTTAGTTTCCACTGGAAAATAGCCAATGTATGTAAAAGCAGAAAAGCGAATTTATTTAATAGTTTTAGGTGTGTCTTAAATTGACAGTGTTTATTAATTAAATTATCAATTATTTGTTATTCTATATACAAATACTCATTTTGTTTATATGTTTGTCAGAAAACCTGTTCTAATAAAAAAAAAATATAACTTCTAAAATTACGCTTTTTCTTAAATTTATCCACAATTTACTAAATTTTAGAACTCTTAAAACTACGATATTCTTCACTAAAATTTTAACGATTTCGAAAATCATTTGGTAAACTCTATAAAAAATTTAGTGTTTAAAATGGGTTATTTATTCAGACATTTGAAAATATATGTAGTCTTTCTCAATTGAAACTGGCAATTTCAAAAAGCCGAAAAGAGAATTTATTAATTGTTTTTACGTTTTCTTAAATTGACGTTTTTTAATGAAAGATTTTCACTATTTGCTCTATTTCATATACCATATAATATTTCATTTAGTTTGTGCAAAAACCCTGTTTTAAATAAAAAATTTAACTCTAAATTTTACAGCTTTTTTCTGTTACAACTTATCACAATACGAATTCTTAGAATTCTTTAAAGTACGGATTATTGTTTTCCTAATTTCAACATTTGAAAATTATTTGGTAAAGTCTTTAAAATTCGCACGTTTTTAACGTATTTTCTACAGTCACTAGTTTGAAAAACTTAATTGTATTTCATTGTAAATGCACTTTCAAAAAGCTGAAAAAGTGAAATTTATTAATGTTTTTAGTATCATTAATACATGGTTACGAACTTCCATTTTAAAGTAAACACTTAATTTCAATATTTGATTCTTTATATATAACCCATATTTTCATTATAGTCTTTTTGATAGAAAACTCTGACTCTTTTAATAAAAAAAACATTATAACTATATCAAAAAGCAGAAAAGATTATTTAATAAGTTTTTAGTTTCCTTCTTAACACGGACGGTTTTTGAGATGAAATTTTAATATTTTGTTTTCTATATACACACCAGAAAATTTACTTTTCATTTGAGTTGCTGATAAAATCACTCAGGTTTTAATAAAAAAATTTATATTCTAAACAGTCAAAATATTTTCTTTTAATTTTCACAGCGCTAAATCCAAAAAAATCATTAAAGTACGTATTTTTCACCTAATATATTTCAACATTTGAAATTATTTTGGTAATTCTTAATTGAGTTTTTAGCGGGATTTCAGCATTTGAAAAAATAATGTGTTTCATTTGAAATGCCAAATTTCAAAAAGGTCAAGAAAAAGAAATTTTATTAACATTGTATTTAAGTGTGTCTTTAAATTTGATGTTTTTAATGAACTGTCCAATATTTGTATTTTTATATAACTAAATAGTTCATTAGTGGTGGCAACAACCATGGATATTTTAATTAATATAAAACAACTGTTATAACTTCTAAAATTTATCTTTTTCTTAAATTTTCACAACTAATGAAATCTTAGAACTTTAAAAAGTACGATTTTCCTAAATTTCACATTTGCACGAAATTAGATTTCCGTGTTAACAATTACTCTATCAAAATTGAGTTTTTACATCAACAGCGTGAGTATTTCAGCATTTGTAACAAAAAACAATGCTATGTCATTTCATCTGAAAAATGCAATTTCAAAAAGCAGAAAAGTTGAATTTATTAATAGTTTTTAGAATGTCTTAAATTGACGTTTTTTACTTGAGAACATTACTCCTAAATATATATGTCATTTTATAGTTCAAATACTCATTCACTACTCATGTTTAGACAATCTGCTTAAATCAATAAAAAAATTTAACTTCTTAATATATAACGCTTTTTCTTAAATTTTCACATTACAAATTTAGACTCTTAAAAGTACGAAAATCTTTTAAAATTTTCAACTTTGAAATTATTTGGTCTATAACAATACTCTACAACACACATCTCAAGATTCTGTCTAACCGCGACACGCTCAACATTCAGCACTTTCTAAAATAAAACTATGTACTCTCATTATAAACTGTTACATAAATATGCCAATTTCAATATAATAAGACAGAAAAAACAGTGAATTTTATTATATTTTTGATGTTTTTTAGTGATAGTCTTAAAAACATTGCAGTGCCTGGTTTAATTGATAAAATTTCTAAATCAAATTTTTGTTATATTTACTAATAAACCCAAATAACTTCATTATTCGCTAGTAAAACCTGTTTTAATAAAAATATTCTACACTTCACTTAAAAATTAAGTCGTTTAATACATTAATATTTATTTATCAATAAGAGAGAGTTTATATAAATAGAACTCCTTTTATATAAATAGTAACGAATCTAATTCTAAAATTTTCCTACACATTTTTGAATAGAGATATCTAAAATATTAATTTGTATAAATATATATACTAAGAACTAGAAGTTTTTAACTGTTTAAATAATTGATTTTAGTAATATTATATAGTTATTATAAAATAAATAGACTGATTTCTTATGAGTAAATTGCTAATATTAAACAATATAGTCACACGAAAAAAAAGTTGAATTTATTGCATAGATTTTTTTAGTTATCTATATATTATAACGTTTTATATTAAACATGAGATAATATTTTTTTTAATACTTTAATCTCCTTTAATAGGTCTAATATAATAATATACCAAATGATTTAATTTGCTATTTAGTTATTGTGTGACAAAATACGTGTCATTTCTTTCACCAATAATGCATTTAACGTTCTAAACATTACGCTTTTTCCCTAAATTTTTCACATTATTAATTTAGAACTCTTAAAAAGTACGATATTTTCCTAAATTTTCAACATTTGAAATTTTGGTTAATCTTAAAATTGTTTTTTAACGGTCACTTGTCAGCATTTTAGCATAAAATAATGATCTTTCACTCATTCGCGAATGACACATTTCTATAAAGCAGAAAAAAAGAATTGATTATAGTTTTATGGCTAGTTTTGAACACATTTGACGCTAATCTTTATATGAAACTTTATAATATTTTCGATCTTATATGACCATTATGGCCATATAATAACTTTCATATTAAGTTTGAAAAACCTGAGGGAATACACATGGGTTTTAAATCCTAAAATTACGATCATTTGTCCCCTCTTTTATTTGCTTGTTGCGTTTTTTTTTTAATAAGTGCTTAAACAAGTAAGACATTTGTATTTTTCCTTAATATTAATTACAACATATTTGAACCATATTTGGATTATTCTTAATATATTGCACTCTTATATTGACATTTGCGTGAGGATTTTAGCTCATTAAGAAAAAAGATATGTATGTTATCCGATAGAGAAAATATGCAATTTTTTAAAAAGCCAAGAAAAGCGACCTCTTATTAATATTTATACGAGTGGAGTGTCATTTAATATTCTGATCGTTTCTCTTATGTATAATAATTTACAATTACATATTAAATGTTTACATTGCAACAATAGTATTAATTAGTTTCTGTCCTCTTGTACTTAAATCAAAATTTTAATATTTCTTTAAATTATAATTTTTTTCTTTAAATTCTTTGCATCATTCAAAATTTAGAAACTCTTAAAAGTATTCCTTTTCCTCTATATAATTTCATTTTCAGATAACGCTCTTTTATAATAATTATATCTTAAATCATTGAAGTTGTTATTTTAATATGGTATTTTTTTTTAAAGAGTATTTTGAAATATTAAAATATATAATATGTGTATTTCACTGTCTGCAAATTTATGTTAACTATAAGCTCATCCCTGCCTTAACACTATATTTGTCATCAATGTTAGATCCGATATTTAAATTGAAATTTCAATATTTGTCTTTATATACCCGCTTAAATTTTCACATTAGTTGTGAAAACCTGTTTTTAATTATATAAATTTGAACTTACTAATCTCAAAATATACGTGTTTTTCTCTAAATGCCTCTTCCACAATACGAATTTATGAATAACCTCTTAAATTAAGATACGGAGTTTTTACTATAAATTGAATCACTTGGAAATTCATTTGTCTTAATCTTATAAATATTTGCGCGTCTGAGTAGATTTTTTATATACGTTATATTTTGTGTCAGCTTATTTTGAAAAAAGAGATAATTTGATAATTTTCCCATTGTTAAATTTGGTGTAAAATTTCTCACACAAAGCTGAGGAGAAGTCGCGATGATATTTTAATTAAGTTAGATGTCTTACAGATTGCATTTTTTTAACTCGTAAATACTCTCTAAAAGTATCTCAAATATTGATATTTTTTCAAAATGCACCCAAAATTATTTTCTATTTCAGTCTCCATTTTGCAAAAGTTGTATGCATTTAGATAAAAAAATAAGTTTATAACTTCTAATCCCGTGAAAAATTTTCTTTATTTTTATTACTATGTCTTTTAGAAGTGTCTTTTAATACTAGACGCTCTGTCTTTATGAAATTTTAGTGAATAATGTCTGTTTTTTTATATCCAAATTTATATTTGATTATAAATGTCTGATTTAACGAATTCTTGAATATAAAATTTTTAAAATGTCTTTAAAATAAAATTACGCCTTTTTCTTAAAATTTTCACATTAACTAAATTTATGAACACGTTGAGAAAGTACAGATTTTTTTCATACCCTATAATGGTCAATATACACATATTTTGAGGATAAATTAATTTGGTAACAAAGTACAATTAAACGAAGATAGAAGTTTTATATTTATGGGATTTTTCAGTCTAATTTTTGAAAATATAAATTATGATTTGTTTTTCATTAAGAACAATCATAAATTATTCAAAAAGCTGAAAGAGAAAGACAGTAAAGCTTGTAATTCCACCCATTTCGGTTTTATTAAAGTCGTTTTCCTTATAAAAGTTGATGTTTTTTAAAATGAAATTTGTGTCACACTAATGTTTGTTTTTATAAAGTACCGAAAGAAAATATTTTCGTATTTTAAGATCGCGTTTGATAATGAGAGCTAGTGTTTTTAACCGAAATACAGAAAGGTATAAGTCTTCAATAAAAGTTAAAGATTCTACGTTCTTATACATGTATCTCGATCCTGGTTCAAGAGAATTATTAGGAATCTCTATTTAATATAAGTGAGTAAAGATATCTAATGGTCTTAATAATTTACATACTAAATTTATAAATCTTTTTGTTATCCTATCTCAGTGATAAAATGTTTTTATTATTTTCTATTATCCTTACGGAAGTCTCTATTAAAACCTTGGGTTTAAATATCAAAAATGGTTTTTGCAATGTTGATGTTATATTCCATATTGTAAATGAAACTCAATTTGCTTTAAAGCATGGGTTTTATTGCTTTATCTAAGTTGAGTTTTATTTTTAGACGGTGTCTTAAAACTTAAGACGCACTTATTATATACAGAATATATTTAAATCAAATACTTCTTCGTGTTGATTATCATACGCAAATTTGAGCTCCTGATAGTTGTTGAAAACCATAGTTGTTAATAAACATAAGTTTCAACTTACTACACAAATTACAGCTGTTTTTCTTCACATTTTTCATATCGATTTACAAATTGATAAACTCTTATAAAGAGTACAAAGATTTGCTTTTTCCTTCATTTCCGAACATTTATTGAAATTTTTATCTATGGGTAATATCTTAAGGATAATGTGAAAGTAATATTTTCATTTGTATCGGATTCTCACACGGTATTTTGAAACAAAAAAAAGTGGTGATTTTCATTGAAATGCATATTTCAAAATGCAACACGCAAACATTGTGCGAGAAATGTTATTGAGAATATAAGTATTGTAGGTCGTCTTCCAAGTGTGAAGGTTTAGTGTTAGATTAAAATTTTCAAAATTATGTTTCTTATTTAATATATATAAACCACGAAAAAAACTCACTCTTGCAATGTGAGTATTTGTAAGAGACAAATTTGTTGCTAGTTAATAACAAAATTTTAAACTACTAAAAATTTTTAGACTTTTTCTTAAATTTTCACCATTAACAAATTTAGAACTCTTCTAAAAACTACGACTTTATTCTAAATTCGAACATAATTCGAATCATTTTGGTGAGTACTTTTTGTCATTGACTTATCCTGTTAAAAATCAAAATGGTGTAGCTAGTTATATTAATATAATGTGTTTTATTTGATTCCCCTTCTGAAAAATTCAAAATGGCAGAAAAGAAATTAATCTTATATATTATTGTGTATATATTACCTCGGTTAATTCTCTAACTTAGGAGCGAAGAGATGTGTTCTTTTACTAAAGATGAATAAACTTTTTATCACACTATTTGTTTATAGATGTCACTCCCACACTATTATATAATACATGGTAATTGCTCGAGAAAACACATGTGTTATTTTATAAACACACTGATAGTCTGAAACGTATCTACACAAATTCAGCCGGATTTTAAGTTACAAATCTTTTCATACACTTATCGAGCAATTTTTATGTAAATACATACCTCTAACGTAACCAGAATTTACATTAACTCTAGAATATTGGTGCAGAGATCATGAAAATGAATTTGGTATAATTTGGTATGAAATTAAGGATATATTTATTATGCAGAGATATTACATTTACAAAAGAATCAGAATGTGTTTTCAATATGAAAATGCAATTTTCCAATAGAGAACGAACAAACAGCGAAACTATATTAATAATTTTGGGTGGCATAAATTTGCTTATCATTTTTTCAAGAGGTCTAACGCAGATGAAATATATGTTATGAGAAAGTACGTAAGAAGAAATGTTATTTGCAACTTCGAAAAGAAGAATATGGTGTATTTTATAATTATATAAATGACTGTTAATTCCGTTAATTCCATTTACAATGTTAATAATCACCCCAAAATATATTATCTATCAGCATTTTTAAGTATGTGAGAACCAAACTCGTGTGTGAATACGTAAAATATCAAATTTTACACTACTTCTCACAAATTACCGCTTTTTCTATAAACTTTTATACAAGTATTTCCAGAATTTCTCAGATAAATGCTTATATACAATACACGATATATCTGTATTTCTAAAGATTAAACTACTCCATTTTATACCATAATGCTCATTTGTGAGTAAATGCTATAAAAAAACTTGAAATGTGTGGTAATGGTAATTTTCAGTATTTGAAAATATAATGTG
>JABUQX010055402.1:0-29536 GCA_015478945.1 Trachelipus rathkii
AAGCAGTAAAGCAGTAAAGCAGTAAAGCAGTAAAGCAGTAAAAAGCCCCACTAACCCCCTCTAATCCCTTTGTTGCTGCTGCTAAGCAACAGCGCTATTGATTTACTGTTTTACTGATTTAAGGTCTGTAAAGTATATGTTTTTAATAAAATTTTGTACAATTGTAGTAAAATAAGATGATTATATAACAGATACTCTGTATTTTTCTTCTTACATTACAATTTATAAATAAAAAAGTATTAAAACAAAAATAAAAAATATAAAAACAAAAATAAAAAATATAAAAAAAAGCATAATGTTAATAAATATATGATGTAAAGCAGTAAAGCAGTAAAGCAGTAAAGCAGTAAAGCAGTAAAGCAGTAAAGCAGTAAAACAATGGGATTAGTAGGTCTTTCCGGCTATGCATTTGAGCTATTGATTTACTGTTTTACTGTTCTAAGGTATATAAATAAAATGTTTTTAATAAAAAATGTTTAAGTAAAAATGAATGACTCATAGTATATTTGAAAAGAAATTCTCATATTTATCGTTCGTGCGGTAATATTGCGCCTGCGGGCGCACGCGGTTTCGGTTACGCGATAATATTGCGCCTGCAGGCGCACGCGGCGGTTTCGCGGTGGGGCTCACCTGCGGAAGCGGACTCGGAAACGTTTGCGTTCACTGCCCCAAATGTGTAACTCTTTAGATATATATTCTGTCGTGCTATAAGTGTTAGAAAAAGGCTAACTCATACTAGGAAGCATCCTAGCAACTTATAATATACACCAATCGATTCCTCATACCTTATAACCTAGGGGTAGACACCAATATTAGGGCTATTCTAGGCTCAGGGGAGGCTAGAAAAGGCTTGAAAAAAGTGGCACTCAGTTGGCACTATGTGGCACTCAGTTGGCACTATGTGGCACTCACTTGGCACTATGTGGCACTCACTTGGCACTCATTGGCACTCATTGGCACTCACCTGGAACTCACCTGGCACTCACCTGGCACTCACCTGGCACTCATAGAATACTCATAGAACACTAATAGAACACATCTAGACACTCCTTACGGTGATTGGGAACCATCAAAGTTGTTCCGTAAAAGTTGAACCATCAATAAATCTGAACCATCAAGATAGGCACCATCAAAGATGAACCATCAATATAGGTGACACCAATAAAGGTGACATCAATAAAGCTGAACCATCAAAGTTGAACCAACAAAGTTGAGCCATCAAAGTTGAGCCATCAAAGTTGAGCCATCAAAGTTGAGCCATCAAAGCTAAGGCATTAAAGCTGAGGCATCAAAGCTGAGGCATCAAAGTTGATGAATCAAAGTCGAGGCATCAAAATTTCGAGTGTGTGTGTGTGTGTGTGTGGGTGGGTGTGGGTGCGGGTGTGTGGGTGTGTGGGTGTGTGGGTGTGTATGTGTGTGTGTGTGTGAGTGAGTGTAAGTTTAAGTGTCTATGGGTGAGTGTAAGTGTCTATGGTGGGTGTATGTGTCTATGTGTGCGTATGTAGGTGTGAGCTGTAAGTGTCTTCATGGTGGGTATGGGCGTGTGCATAAGCAGCCCAGCAGGTGTGCGCGTGTGTGTATACGTAGCCGCCGTGTTTGTGCGTGTGTGTGTATACGTAGCCACGTGTTTGTGCGTGTGTGTGTATACGTAATCCGTGTGTTTGTGTTTGTGTGTATGGGTAGGTGGATGAAATAAATGAACTCCGTTGATAGATATTAGGACAGGTACCTGGCTACATGACTTCATGTTAGGACATACCTACAGCAGGTACTGCGTCAGGTACTTGCATGAGTCAAGATAATCCCCACTAATCCCTTACGAACCTTTATGAAAGGTCAATTTCTCGGACCTTGATACGGTATCAAGGCAGAAATATCAGCCAAAACATCAAAAAGGCTAAGATCCCAAAGTGGGGGTCAAGGGGGCCAAAACTAAGGGGGAGACACGTACGACGCAGCCGTTACGCAACCGTCCGGTCCAATCAATTCCTTGAAGGCAAAGCCAAAAACGCGGGTATATATATAAGCAGCGATAGCAGCAGCGTTAAGTGCTATACACATGCTGGTTGGCTGGCTGCTGGCTGGCTGGCTGGCTGGCTGGCTGGCTGGTTGGTTGTGCTGCGCGCCGCTGGCTGGCTGGCGCTGCTGGCTGGCCGCTGGCTACAGCATGGGCGGCTGGGCAAGGTGGCTGGCTACATATTATTATTATATATGCTATATATAAACATATGCTATATACATACATATACATGCTACAGCAGCAGCGAAGAGCAGGCATAGCATAAAGAGCAGAAAGAGTATAGTGAGCATATATATATATATATATTATATAGTATATATATATATATATATATATATATAAGGTTATTTACATCTTCGTTCTACGGAATAACCTTGTTACTAATCGTATCCTCTCCAGTCTCCTGACCCCCCACATCCCCCTCACTGATAAAGGGGGTGAAGTGAATGTGAAAAAAGATTCTAAATTATATCATTGATACTATGCCCTTTGCCGAGGTGTAAACGGTATAGTGATCCACACTCACGCGTTTGAAGTTACGCGTTTTGACCTGTTTTGACGTGCGTTTAGATCCCTCCTGATGAGGGTCCTGAGAAGAAAATCCTTTCCATAAAATTTCCTAGTCAAATAGGGCAACGTCAAAGATGCAAACATATATATATATATATATATATATATGTTATTACATATATATATACAAGGTGGATGGGATTGGTTGTTGATATATATATATATATATATATATATATATAGCAATATATATATATATATATATATATATATATATATATATAAAGTGATTGGCCGAACTGAAATAAATACAAGCTGTTGCAGTTTCACTCAAGTGTAAGTGAGTATAAGGCGACGTACATTGTTGATATGGAAAAACACCCAGCATCGCGATATGCCTCGCAGTCGCAGGTATCTGGGCGTAGAAACGAGAAAACTCAAGTGTGGCGGGGCATTTCGAAGGATCCCTACTCGAAGGGGTAATATATATTATACGATGTTATAGAGAGTTGAGTTATATTATATATATATATATATATATATACATATTATTGTTATTATATTAAGTTAGTTAGAAGTTATGCTATGCATATATATATATATATATATTATATATATATGCATAAGGAAAGGGATAGGACGGAACGTGGAATTATAGAGGCATACGTCTCGGGTGGTAGGGAAAGTGGGTATGGGAGAATACCGATTGAGAGAGTGAGAGGTTTAACGGAGGGGGAAATGGGGGAAACAAGGAGGATTTAGGTAGGGAAGAGGGTGTGTGGACCAAGTGTTTACACTAAAGATGCTTCTGTGGAGAAAAGTATAGAGGAAAGGGAAAGTGTATAGGTGTTTTAGTTTTAGAGAAAGCATATGATACAGAGTGAAGAGGGTTAATCTCCGTGGAGGGTGCTGAGGAAAAATGGAGTGGGTAAATTGTAAAGGTATTAGCCCTTTATGTGGAAATAGCAGAATGTGTGTGAGTGTATTAGGAGGGGAGAGTGAGATGTTGGGTGGTGAGAGGATTGAGGCAGAGGTGTGTAATGTCGCCGTGGCTATTCAATTTGCTTATGGAGAGTGTTTGCAGTGGAATGGTGAGGGAGGGGGAGGGGGTGGAATTGATGAATGGGAATGATAGAAGGGAAGTAAACATGATACTGTTTCAGGACGATACCGCCCTTAGTGGCGAAGAACGCGGATGGGCTGAGGTATTTGGTGAGTGATGAGAGAATGTGGACAAAAGGGGCTTAAAAATAAATCCAGGTAAGAGTAAAGTGTTAGTGTTTGATGAGGAGGAAAGAGAGAGGGGGAGGTTAGAGGTTCGAGTAGGGGGAGTAGCAAGAAGAAGATTTTTAGATATTTAGGGGGGTGGATTTGGGTAAGGGGGAGGGATGAAGGGAGGAGATAGAACATAGAGTAGGAGAAGGAATGAGAGCTTTGAGTGGTCTGAGAGAATTATGGAAAAGGGGGATTTATCACAGAAAGTTAAGATAAGTATGTTTGAAAAAATTTGTGTACCAGCGGTGTTGTATGGTGTGAAACGTGGGGTTGAATGCCAGGTCCAGGAAGAAGTTGAAGTATTTGAGATGAAGGGGTTGAGATGTGGTTTGTGGGGTTAGCAGAAGGGAGAGATTAGGAATAGGGTGGTGAGGGAGAGATGTGATTGAGGAATGGTTGGTGGGAAGAGCGGAGAGAACGGAATGTTAAGATGGTATGGGCATCTAGTGAGAATGGAGGAACAGAGAGTGGTTAGAGAGTTTGGGAGGCGGAGGATATGGTGGAGACGACGACGGGGAGACCAAAAAGGAGGTGGATGGATGGAATAAAGGAGATTCTGGAGGAGGGAGGGAGGGGAGGAAGAGGGTAGGGTGCTGGCGAGGGATAGTGGGGCGGAGGAGGCGGGTGGAGGGCTGGTGATGAGGAGGTGCGAGCGGAGAGGCTGCATCGTACCACCGATCCCGCCGCCTCGCCGGAAAAGCGGTGGAAATAAATAAAATAATAAATATACATATACTAAGGTTACTGTTATATACATGGGTTGCTGATATTATATTAAGGTGCTGGAGCGGCGTTGCAGCGCGTTGGTTGGTTAAAAGATACATATATACATATTGGGCTGGTTGAGCAGGTGTTATATTGCTAAAGGTTACATACATATATGTTGGGCTACTACACAACATATACATATATGCTGGCCATTGCTGGTTATTACAGGTTATTATTACATATATTATTATGAGTATTATTATTAATATTGATTATTGATACTTGGTTATTACATATTATTATTATATTACTATTACACATACATACATATTGAGCAGAATTAGATTAGCTGGCTACATATTGGTGTTACTTATTATCATTTCCATTATTATATACATTATTATTATTATTACATATTATATACATATATATATTATATATATTATTATTATTATTATTATTATATTATATATTATATATATATTAAAAAAATAAAAAGGGGTTAGCAAACGCAGGGGTGCGGTGTGGTGCCGCGGAGCGGTGCAGAACACAACTTTATTGTCTCGATGCGGTGAGAGCGCGGCTCACATGAAACGTAGATCTCCGGTGCGGTGTGATGCGGTGCTTAGTGCAGAAATAGTTAGTACCACAAAGAAATTCAAACTTAAACATTTTTGACCGATAACCGGCTTCCTTCATGTGGAAGAGCCGTACCATTTGCAAGTCTTATTTTAAGTATAATAAATGCAATCGATCTTCATCTTCGTTTTATATTGTGACAGTTGGGTCTAAACAACATATATATTATATATAATATTATTATTTATATATATATATATATATATATATATATATATATAAAGTCCCTATGGTAGAACAGCCTATAAAAATAATAATAATAATAATAATAATAATAATAATAATAATAATAATAATAATAATAATAGAACTAATAATAATAATAATAATAATAATAATAATAATAATAATAATAATAATAATAATAATAATAATAATAATAATAATAATAATAACAATAATAATAACGTACCTTGAATTTCGACTTTGTTTTAAAAATGGTTAATGGCTATCGCCGTTCATTAAAAGTAGCTCATCGCCATTTCTGATTTGTTTAATATTTATTTTTCGTTAATTTCGCAGATTTTATAAATGAAATCATGAATCATAAAGTGTATCAATGAATCATAAAGCGTATCGATGAATCATAAATGTATCGATGAATCATAAAGTGTATCGATGAATCATAAAGTGTATCAATGAATCATAAAATGTATCAATGAATCATAAAGTGTATCGATGAATCATAAATTGTATCATGAATCATAAAGTGTATCAATGAATCATAAAGCGTATCGATGAATCATAAAGTGTATCGATGAATCATAAAGTGTATCGATGAATCATAAAGTGTATCAATGAATCATAAAATGTATCAATTGATGCGGATGCGGATATCCGCTACACCTCTACAATGAATCATAAAGCGTATCGATGAATCATAAAGTGTATCGATGAATCATAAAGCGTATCAATGAATCATAAATTGTATCATGAATCATAAAGTGTATCGATGAATCATAAATTGTATCATAAATCATAAAGCGTATCAACGAATCATAAAATGTATCGATGAATCATAAAGTGTATCGATGAATCATAAAATGAATCGATGAATCATAAAGTGCATCAATGAATCATAAAGTCTATCAATGAATCATAAAGTGTATCAATGAATCATGAAGTGTATCAATGAATCATAAAGTGTAAACAACTGTTATCAGATGTGACATTTGAGTTTACCGGTCATGTGAGAATGAATGTTAGTAATTGATATTCACATATATTGCGGATGTGAATATCAATTTTATGAAGATGCTTCACTGTGGCTTATGCAAAAGGTAGAAGTTCCACATATTTTAAACATGATATAGAAAAAAATTGAAAGAAAAAAAATAAGGTGTTCGTGTAAACTTCACATATTATATCTTATATCACATATTCCAGAAATTTAAGAGAGAAAAAAAACACGGCGTTTATATAGATATAGAAACTAAATAGTTTAATATGTCATAGAAAAGTTTAATAAAAAGCCAAACTTTAATTTAATACAACTTTATTACTAACTTAAAACATATTAGTAGCATGAACTACTACAAATAAAAGTCATAGAAATTAAAAGAAAAGAATACGGACAAAGCGCCTCGTGGCACAGGAGGCGGACTCACGGAAGAAAATTTTAAAAGAAAAAACTACAATGAACTGATATGAAAATTGATAAATTGGTTAAAACTGAATCAAATATTCCAATGAGAAGTTATTTTAAACTCGTTACCTTGGATTTGGAGATACATTTGAAATCGCTACAAATAATAGACGACGAACAATCCGGTGCAAGATCAATTCTTTCATGGTATTCCCACTTAAAATCACGAGCAAGACCCCCGACCAAACCAGCATTACTCTTGCTTAATACGCAGGTTGATGTGGACTCTCTGTAAAGAATAAAAAGGTAAAATGTTAAAGTGACTCAAGAAAGATATATTTCAATACCCATATTCTATTACAACCCTGTTAGGTGAAATTTTAAAATTTCACTTCGTTAGGCTTAAGACAGGTTAGCTTTAGCGTTAAATTTGACAAGCTGAAACTTGGAACTTAATGAAATGAACTACTTAATTAACAATTTATCACACTATCACAAAGCTATCGATTAAAATTTACACGCACAAATAAAATTTTTATATATAGACTCAACCTTTACATGAAAAGAAATTAACCATCATTTTAATATTTTTTTAAAAAGTAAACATGTTATGTTCAATTAATTTTTTCAGAAATACATATTTTCTAAATTTAATACATTTTTTGAAAACCCGAATACTTGTCAATTCTTATACTACTTTGCTGACTTGTGAAAATATCAATAAACGTCTAAATGATTGGGGGCCAGGCCTTTGAGTACTCAGCATTTATGGGATGAGAAAACCGGGTGCTTTGAAAACTACGTTTGAAGCGTTCTTTTTTGGGGACGTGGATGGCCTAGTGGTTAGAGCATCCGGTTAGTGTTAACTCTCGACTCGGGTCAATGTTTAGAATCCCTTCGATGGAAGTAGAATCTCACAGGCTCATTTGAACTTAAAATAGCCATACTGGTGGATAATGAAATGGAGTCAAGGAATTTCTCATCGGCGTTCATTTATCTCTAGCTTATAAAGCCCCCGATCTTCTCTTCCCATAATTGCTGAGTACTCAAAGGCCAGCCCCCATAAAATTTAGCCATACCTTTAGCCATACCTTTAGCCTTTCTCAAGCAAATTAAGAATTTAAAAATTTTAAGCGAGCCACACATAGGACGACGACCTTTTTTTTTGAAAAAATAAGCAACAATAGGTAAAAGAAAACTATAATATTATACTACTACGTCATTATTACTACTACTGAATACGCAAGCCGCGAGCCGCGAGCCGCGAGCCGCGTGCCGCGGGTTGGGCACCGCCAGTCTAAGTCATCAAGATTTGCGAGTGTAATGCATCGAACTTAGATGTAAACAGCATTAGAAGCGTACGTTTCACAGATGCCGATGTTTTGCTGTCTAAAAAAGAACGGAAGCATTTATATATGATCTTGAATTTCATAGAAGTGTGAATGTTACATTATTGGCTTAGGAAAGACAATTATAACAAAAAAAATGGACAACTTCTTGCGGTGATAAATTAAGTTTGAAATGTATATAAGTACGCAAAGAGAACACAATACAATAACACAAGATCTTTGATACAGCCTATTTTATATTTATTATGTTTCACATTTCAAAACGAAGATTTTTAAAGGTAAAGAAATCTAAAAATAATAAACTTTAACAACAAATTTAAGGACCATATAATACAAAAGCAAGCAAGCCTTTACAATGCACTGCAAACATACTCATAATTATACGAATAGCAAACGAAGTTCTTGGCCTGGACACAACGAATTGCACAAGTAGGTTTAGGAGTATATAACCATTTCTCAACTTCACTTCCAATAAGCATATATCCTGAATGCTTCTCAAAGATGTCAGTATAATCCGGACAACCTTCTTCTTCGTCACCATTGGGGCAATCCTGCAATATCAAGTTTTCAAACAAATCAACACGTAGTGAAACTTCAAGCTGGAAAAATATTGCTCTCGCCAACAAAGTTCAATTATTGTAGCAAACCTCGTTTTTATCTTTAATTATCCTTACCATCCAGCAGTTTATTTTGTCTTAAGTCCATTTTTCACTTAAAATTTACATCGTATCTTTATATCACTAGGTTTTTATTAAATTATTATCAAGTAATTCACAACAATTTAAGTAGGGTTCAAGTAGAATTCTTGCTTTCTCACATTGCAGAAAAGTCAAAATAATTGAACACAAGTGTGTATAAACTAGATCTCAAAAAAGAAAGATTTTTCAAAGAAAAAATCGTTAGAGAAATATTGCTCAATATGAAAGTAAATATCAATTTGGATTTGGAAAGCACTAACATGACTTGAGACAGCATTTACCTTTTTTATTATTATTTTTTTATTTTTTATTTTTTTTATTATTATTATTTTTATTATTATTATTTTTTATTATTATATTTTATTATTATTTTATTATTATTATTATTATTATTTTTTATTATTATATTTTATTATTATTTTATTATTATTATTATTATTATTTATTATTATTATTATTATTATTATTATTATTATTATTATTATTATTATTATTATTAATATTATTATTATTATTATTATTATTATTATTATTATTATTATTATTATTATTATTATTATTATTATTATTATTATTATTATTATTATTATTATTATTATTATTATTATTATTTATTATTATTATTATTATTATTATTATTTGTGATAATTATTTGCATAATTATTTGTATAATTATTTGTATAATTATTTGTATTATTATTTGTATTATTATTATTATTATTATTATTATTATTCGATTATTATTATTATTTTTATTATTTATTATTATCTATTATTATTATTATTATTATTATTATTATTATTACCTCAAGACCATCGCAAACAAATTCAAGATGAATGCATTGTCCTGTTCTACACCTGTATTTTCCGGGGTCACAGTGCGAAGTTCCTTCAACCCTCAGGGGTTCTTTGAAAGGGCATCTGAATATAATTATTTTATAAATAAAATTGTTTTCTTAGTTATCTAAATTATTTAATAAACTTTAAAAAAAAATTATAAGTTCGCAATTTAATAAAGTAGGCTAGTTATCTCTCTACAATAATTATTTATATTATTTTAAATGATTCGTTTTATACCATATACATCCTGTTTTAGCTATTAAAGTTGGTCAAGTGTGTGTGTGTGTGTATGTGTGTGTGTATGTGTGTGTGTGTGTGACCTAATATTTATTGTTTTCTATAGGATTATTACGTTGTGTTATAACTATCATTTACTTTATAATATTGTAGATACTTATATTGCTATTACATTTACTATCTCATTATATCTATCACTTACTTGATAATATCTTGGATACTCATTTTGCTATCACATTTTACTATCTCTTATTCTTATCTGATTAGATTCAATATTCAGTTTATCCAAGATATACATTTGATTATTAAAGTATATTATAAATATAACTTCTAAAGGAAGATCTGAAAGTATAAGAATTTAAAAACCTTTGAATATCGCAAAACTCCGTCGTTCCTCCGTCAATGAAACACCAAGGCAAATCATCTCCGTCTGGATTGGAGCAGTAGTTCCCTTCTAGTTTTTTCTTGAAAGTCAAACCTTGTGGAATAAAGGTGCGCACACTCTGCCAAGTCAGGCATGGTTTTCCACTTGAAGTTATGTTTGCTAATCCATTATAAGTTTCTCCTCGTCCAACAATGCATCCTATATAAAAAATAAAATAAATATCAAAGCCTGACAATTAAAGCTTGTAAAATGTAGCTTCTTTTCTCCATAAAGAATATTTGGAAACATGTCTGTTAGAAACCCATTCTACCTTTAATTTACCTCAAGGTATCTATCCATTTCGTATTAAATTCCCCCCCCCCCCTTGAGGGAAAATCTAGCTAAAGTCATTGGGGTTGTATTTCAATTTTATAACATGTAACATGAGGGCATTTACTTTCATTAAGAAAGCCAGATGAGACCCATGAAGCTAATGTTTATACATCGCCTTCATAAAATTAGGATAAATTTCACCGCAGTTTATTTTACTTTCATTTCGTAAACTAGTTTTTGTGAAATCAATATCTAGATTGAATTAGTCTTCCGCCCAATTTAATACCATAGAAGATGAGTACTACTATTAGTAATTGAAAAGATAGGATATTCTTTTGCTCGAGGTTGGCAACGAGTTCAAATGAATTGCTATTTAGCTGGCGACCGGATAAAAGTCAATGAACTGTAGATTATAAAATTTAGAATTGGTTTTCAAGTTGTCTGCCTGACACTCACTCCGCCCTAAAATAGAAAATACACAAATGTTATCACGTTCTTTCTTGACCGTTTTATGACAACTAATTCCCTCAATCTCTTAACTAACTTCCTAAGCCACTTCCCTCTTTCACGCTTTTATGACCTATTTTCACACGTCACTCTCCTTTTTGATAAAGGTTAGAATGTTCATCCTCCAATCCTTTGACTCCCACTCCATCCTAAAGTATGCAACTATACAAACTAGAATTGATTTGAAATCGCTCGGTTCCAACTCCGCCCTACAATGTGGAACTACACAAACTAGTGATAGAAATGATGCTCAACTTGTTAGGATCCTTTTCTAACCAGAGTTTGTTCCAACTGTAGTGTGTTAACCGACATGAAAAAGTTATAGAATAGATCCTCAAATTTTCCGACTCCTGCTCAGAATAAGTGTGTGTTCCTACACTAATAGAAGTTATAGAGTAGGTTGACAAATTGTCAGACTCACACTCCGCTCTAAAATATACGACAACAGAGTTGGTCTTATAATTGCCAGACTCTCACTCTCTTCACCCTATAACCCTGAAACTAAACAAACTATAGTTTTAGAGTTGACCCTCAAATTGTCAGATTTCATTCCGCCCTATAATATGCGACTACACTAACTAAAGTTACAGAGCTAGTTCTCAAATTATCTGAATTTAACTCGACTCGATAATGTGTGACTAAAAAAGTCTAAGGAATCGACTCTCAAACTCATATAATCCAACTCATCCTTAAAATGTGATGCTCTGGCAACTTCAACTGTTAAACTGTGGGTCAATATATCCCAAAATAGTACATAGTAACTAATAAAGTTCAATTAACATATAATTAAAGTCTAACGTCCCACTCTCAGTTTTCTAATGATATTCACAAAATTTAAGACCAGAAATGTTCTAGCATACAAAATGACTTTACAGCTCAGCAGACTGAGCAGTCTACAAGCTAAACCAAATACCGGCACAGTTTTTTCGCAAAATTCAGCAGTATATTTTAATACTATAGCAATCTAGTTAATCATTTATACAATCTATTATATTCAGTAGTAACAACTTTTATAAAGCTGATGATATAACTCCTTAAAAAAAGTGATCGAGAAATGTCCAAAGGTTTTAATATGTTAATATTTAACACATCGATGTTAAAGGAAATTTACGTCCAGTGACATTCAATAAATCTTTATCATAGATGAAGATAAACGTTTAAAAATAAAAGAAAGATTATTACGAAAATACAAATATGTCAATAATGACTTGCAAGAAGACACGAAAAAAAAAATTCCTTAAATTTAGAAAACTTTTTTAATTCAATAATGAGAATTCAAAACAAAACTGTGGAGGTGGAGTCACAGCAAAGACTAATTTTTGCATGGAGATGGCTCAAAAAAATGTTTTTACGATATAATAAAAGGGTTTGAAGACAGAGTTGCATAATTTTAAAATAATGGATTAGGAGCAAGGTTATTTTAAAATAAAGCTTTAAAAAATAATTTACTAGCTTCGCATTCCTGATTCAACATTCAAAAATATAACTTAAAAATATTTTAATTAGTTGCAATTATTTTTCTACATGAGCATCTTATTTTAACTGGCATAAATCTAGGAAATAAGTCAAAATAATTATAGGTTACAGGGTTTTATACATCATAACTAATAACCATCGATACACAAGCAGGGCTACGAATCCAGTAATTATTTTTGGGCCATTCCGACACGGGCTCCCACTCCACCATTCTTAAATACCATGCTCCAACTCCGGCTCTACAATTTTATAATTTCTCTTCTCCATCTACGAGCCCTTTAATTTTATAGTAAAAAAAATATTTCCCTCCGACTCCAGCTCAACCCAAAAAGATTTCGACTCCGATTCCACCAAAAATTTTGCGCCTCCGTTTCTGCTAACTAGTCCTGTACACAAATACATAAAAATTAACAATTAGGCTAAAGCTTTTCTATTTTCTATACTTTTTAAATTTAGAGATTTAGAAATCGGATACCATAATAACAATAATTTCTAACTTTAGATATTAGATACCATAATTAAATATTATTTTTAAACTTAGAAAGGCAATAAAATTTCTATACTTTTTAAAATTTAGAAAATATCCTGAAAAAAATTTGAATACATTCCTAAAATTTAGAAACAATCTAAGCCAAAAAATTTTTATATTTTACATAATATATCAAATAAGTTACCAAAATTCCTATACTTTCTAAATTTAGAAAATAACCTAGCAAAATTTCTATATTTTCTAAAATTTCAAAAATTTCTATACATTCTGAAACATAAAAAATACCAATCTTTCTGTTAATACTGAAAGCTGTTAATTTAAACTTTTGTAGTGGATTTCTATTAGGCTTTTCAATAAATTGGATCATATATATTCCATCTACATTTCTTGATAAGTACCACATGAAATTTCAACCATCTGGGTCTTGCTTGACTATTATAGAAATTTTGGTAGGCTATTTTGTAAATTTTAGAAAGTATAGAATATTCGGTAGGCTATTTTCTAAATTTTAGAAAATATAGAAAATTTTGTAGGCTATTTTCTAAATTTTATAAAATATAGAAATTTTGGTAGGTTAATTTCTAAAATTTAGAAAGTATAGAAATATTGGTAGGTTATTTTCTAAATTTAGAAATTATAGAAATTTTGGTAGGTTATTTTCTAAATTTTAGAATGTATAGAAATTTTGGTAGGCTATTTTCTAAATTTTAAAAAGTATGGAATTTTTTTTACCTTACTAAGTTTAAAAATAATATTTAATTATAGTATTTAATTTCTAAATTTAAGAAAGTATAGAAATAATGGTATTTGATTCCTAAATTTCTATATTTTCTAAAATTTAGAAAATAGCCTACCAAATTTTCTATACTTTATAAAGTTTAGAAAATAGTCTACCAAATTTTCTATACTTTTTAAAATTTAGAAAATAGCCTACCAAAATTTTTATACTTTTAAAATTTAGAATATATCCTTCCAAAAAAATCTATACTTTCTAAATTTGAGAAAATAGCATACCAAAATTTCTATACCTTCTAAAAGTTTACAAATTTACAAAATAGGTTATGAAATGTCTATAGCTTCTAAATTTAGAAACATAGAAAATATAGAATTTAAAAATTCATTTTCAACTTAACTGAATAAATAAGATAATCTACACTATCTCTAATGGATCTCTTTTCACAAACGAAAGAATACTTTTCTTTTGCAATTGCCAAGATGCAAGTAAAACAAATTAATAATAATAATCGAATAAAAAAGTATATAAATCTCTTCAAATATCGACGGTGAGTTGCCATAATTTTAATAAACGATTCCTGCTTTGTTATCAAGAGTTAGGTCTGCCGTGTTCGCTAACCTACTCCAGATTCACCACTGCTTATATATAGTAAATATATATATATATATATATATAATATAGATATATATATAGTATATATATATATATATATATATTAGTATATATCATCCAGTAAACTTAATATATATACTTAATATTATATATATATATAGTATATATATATATATATATATATATATATAATATATAGTTATATATATATATATATATAATATATATATATATATTATATATATACTATATATAATATATATATATATATTAATATATATGATATTAATTTCGTGATAAATGATATATGATAGCCTCATTAAAATTAAATTGCCTATTCATTAGGTCGATAGTCAAAAGGAAGGACGAATACATTGCTGGAATGCTGGTCCAATTTTAGGCGGAATGTAAAAAAAAAAAAAAAAAAAAAAAAGAAAAAAAATATAATCTTCGCAGTAAAATTATAATAGCTAAAGAGAGAATGATGACAGTAATGCCATCCGAATAAAAATTAAGTTAGGAAAAATGTAAAAGAAAATAAAAAAATTAAAAATATTATTGCTAATAATTATAGTAATATGATTAGGAGCCTATTTAGAGACCTTATTATTGGTTACTCGTTAAAAATAAATAGACTTTCTATTAAATTTTGCTTTTTTTCTCTTTCTATCCACTGATACACGGGGTATACCGCAACCGATGGCAGGAGTCCGGGGTCTCTCGGCCTTCCGGGGACTACGGGGTAGGACTAATTTCCCCCCCTCCGGGGAGGGTCTTCCGGAACCCCCGCTCTTTGGATTTGGGTGTCGCGGGGGTTCCTCCGCCCCTTCCCTAACGGGGTATGGAAAACGTCCCCCTGTGTTCCACGTTGGGCTCGAGGCCCCCTACAGTTGCCGTGGTAATACCTTTACAAATATATAATATATATAATATTATATGTATATCTGCTCACTAAAAAAAAAAAATAGCCAATATTTCATTTTATTTTACTTTATTTATTTATTTTTTTTTGTACATTTTCCATACTAAAATTTTACAAGGATTCCAAAAATGTATTCCTTTTCGCTGTAGGTATTTGTAGTTTTTTTTGAGATATGATTTTTTTTTCATTTTTTTTTTGTTTTTTTTTTTTTTTTTTATACAGTTTTCCGCAATAAAATTTTGCCAGGATCCAACAATGTATTCCTTTTTTCCTGTAACTATTGTAGTTTTTGAAGATATGGATCGGATGATAGTTGTGTCGATCTAAGACCAAATATCACTATATATATTATATAGTATTATATTATATATATATATATAATTATAATATATATAGTTAATATATATTATAAGTATATATTATATATAATATATATATTATATATATATATAATATTATATATATATATATATATATATATATATATATATATATATATATATATTATATATATATATATAATATTGCCACTGTAGTTTTGGGTTATTTTAGGTTGCTGGTAGTCAAGATGCTTTATCTATCCACGCCATTCTTTGTGTTTTAATGTAAAATTAAAAGATAAGAAAAAATATTAACCTACAAGTAGCTTGATTCTTTTTTAGTGCTTATACCAGATATTTTCAGAGCATCCATAAATAATACATTTTAATTAAGTTAAATATAGATATGAAATTTCACATCAAAGTTTAAAATGTTAAAATTATAAATAATGTTAAGAATTTTAATAAGCAAGATTACTACTCAAAATTTTTTGTTAATTTTTAAAGGGTTCTAACGTTAAGTTACGTAACTCAAAAATTTGATGAATTTATAACATTATAACGGTTAGTTACGTCATTAGAATAATGACGTCATATCAAAGAATAATCGACCTAGTGACGTAATCAGAACAATGACGTCAGACCAGCAATAATCGCTCATAATTAGAAAGCGATTATAAATTTTTATAATTTTTCAGAGTAGACTGGGCTTAACTTGCTTATCCTTTGCTTAAGCTGTTCCATACTTTCTAAATCACTTGACCCAATATCTTTGCGACATAACATCAGTGCTTTCTCTCTTTTTCTGTAAATACTACAGTGGCAAGTGCTCTAAGGAGCTGACCCACTCATGTACCATCACCTTTGCAATGCCATCATTGTACATAAGGTGCATTGTGTCTGCATATGAATTTTGTGTGGAGTTTGGCAACTCTAGGCTTGTTCCCTGTGATGGTACTTCTTTCTTTCAAGACATATCTGTTCTGTGGAATTCTCTTCCATCTTATGGATTTCCTGCTGGATTTACTCCCCCTCACTTTAAAGTATGTATCTGTGTTGACCAGTTAAATTTGTATTAGATGGGCATTGCATCTGTGAAATAATTTATAACAATAATAGCATTAACAATTAAATAAAACCCTATGGGTCTTCATATCCTTTTTAACACTATTATTATTTTACACCCCATCCTCAAATAGGACTCAGCCCATGAGTGGTGGTGATAACAAAAAATAGATACTGTATATAAAATATATATAGCTCAATGTCTGAAAAATCATACAAAAATTACAAAACATACAGATAAAATTAAGGTGTCTTTATGATCATTTGGTTTTCTAATATAAATGAGCATTTTGTGCCAAAAATATAAATAAGGTATGACTTCTTAAAGATTAATTATTAAAC
Organism: Trachelipus rathkii; assembly: GCA_015478945.1. Taxonomy (NCBI): domain Eukaryota; kingdom Metazoa; phylum Arthropoda; class Malacostraca; order Isopoda; family Trachelipodidae; genus Trachelipus; species Trachelipus rathkii. Next base: position 17,029 of record JABUQX010055402.1, read on the forward strand.
ACTAAAAAAATTATACATACCATTGAAATGATCATCACACTTGCATCAATAAATAAACCCATTTTGAAGATGCTACTTAGAGGGAATAATTAATGTTTTAGAAATATTTTTTTGAAATTTTTTAAGTATTTTTAGTTACTAAGCTATATTTGCAAATTATCCAGAACTACTTCATTTTCCACACAAAAATTTTTTAATCTGAAAAATAGAAAAGTTAATTTCAGAAAATTCCTAACAATATTTGGTAAGGATAATGACATGTACCTTTTAACTAATTTTCAAATATTTTATTCAGGAGATGGGTTGGTGGTGGGGGTGGTGGGGTTGGGATTTGAAGGATGAATGACTCTTAAATTATAAGAGCATATCTTAAAATAGTAGTTATATTACTCATGTATAATATGGTATAATAAATTAATACAGTATATACAGTAATATAATACAGTATAATATATAGCTACCAGTATATTTTCCTGAAGACTTTTAACTATTTTAAGATGTGGAATATTACAATTTTAAAGTGGTAAGTAAAAATAATAGACTAATTAAGTACCGTAAAATATATATATATATAAATATATTATAATATATAATATATATATTTATATATATAATATATTATATATATATATATATATATATATAGATATATATATTATATATATATATATATATATATATATATATAATATACAGTATATATATAATATATATATATTATATAATATATATATATATATCATTTCATAATTATATATATACATATATATATATATATATATTATATATATATTATATATATTATATATATATATATATATATATTATATATATGTATATATAAATATATATATATATATATATATATATATATAGTATATATTATATATATATATAAATATATATATATATAATAATATATATATATATGATATATATATAATATATATATATTATATATATTATATATTATATATCTAGTTATATTATATATATAGTAATATATATATGACCATACCTTTGCTGTATGAGACCGCAGGGTTTCACCAAATCGAAAAATTCGGTTAACTATGAGTTACACTGAATTTGTCAATCGCTAGTAATTCAATGAAATCTCTCTTTATTTACAGGCTCTAATTTGAATCATTTTCTTATGAAAAATGAAAAATATTCAAAGTTTAAAAAAAAAAAAAAATAATAATCAATATGTAGCAATTCGCGTAGGGGTTCTTGGTGAATCATGGGTTTAAACAAGGCCTTAGTATGGTCTATAAAACTGATTAAATTTTCCTTCTTAACACGAACATTTTTTAAACAGTTTGTTTGACGCTCATAAAAAAAATATTTTTGGAACAATCAAATTTCAATTTTCTTTTTTTTCTCATAAATTTTTCAAAAATTGCAACTGCAAAAGATTGCAAGATTTCGTCAGTGTGATGGTGTTTCAAAAAGTGTTCCCACTTTGCTACACGTACGCGAAGACCTCACTGGACTGTGAAAGTATTCAAACTTGTTCACATTGCTACGAAAACAGCTCTGTGAATCAGAAAATGCCAAATAAACCTTTAAAAAACTCGTATTATAAGGTCAAAATAGCGCTGAAATATTCATGAGGAATAGATGAATGGTCAATACAGGTATCGAAAGGGTTAATGGAGACAAAAATAATCACTAAATAAAACTATATCTATTTTTAATAAAGTAGAAGTCAATTCAATTTTTATTATACACAATATATCCAAAATGGTGAGAAAAAGTGTAAAAAGAAGGTTGCAATACCTTTAAATTATAAAATTATTTTAAGGTATTGGAATTTGCGATTTATCTCATGGATACAATTCTGTGTGGTTATTATTATTATTATTATTATTATTATTATTATTATTATTATTATTATTATTATTATTATTATTATTATTATTATTATTATTATTATTATTATTATTATTATTATTAGTTATTATGGTATTATGAGCTTTTTACAAAGGGTGGTGAATTTGAGTCTTGTAATTGATGAATGTATATTGTTCTTGAGAAAGGCACGTATACCAATGGAACTCACTCAAATGAGTGTAGTATTCGTAACGCATCTTATATATTAATTCTTATTTATTGTTCCCTTGTCATTTTTTTTATTAATTATTTTATGTGTGATTTAAAATAATTGATTTAATATTATAGTACACTCAAATCATAATACTCACACTTGTTCTTGCTGCATTGTTTTATAATTCGATTCACATTGAAAATGACAATGAATAATTGTTCCACCTTCATATCATCATAAGCATTTGAGAATAATTAAAAAGCTAGAGTGGTTGGCTCCCGAAAACTAATCAGGTAACTCTCAAATAAATAATACTCTCACGATAAAGAAAGACAAGATGATATAGATTACGTGCTGATCCTACCTAAACCACTCATTACTAAATCATAAAGAAAAGGGAAATTTTTTTTCATACCATACGGAGTAAAAGTATAAAAATAGGAACGAATCATAACTATTATTATATATACAGTGGTAAGAAAATTGTACTACAAAATACAAATTTGGACAGATAAAATTTTTATACTCACACACTACCATATTATCACACTGCATTTGAGAAGAAAACGAGTCGATATAACGGGTATCAATCTAAAGTATTATATATCTGGTGACTCATAAAATATTTATATCATTTGGCAAACATATGATGTACTTACACTTATGAACAATACAATGTTACGTATAGCTATTTGATTCTATCCAAACAAGTTAAATTACCAGAATATAGCTATTTAGGAAATTATAATAAGTAATAGGAATTTGGTCACAAATTTACACTTTATGATTTATAATGTTAATTAAATTATAATGTACAGCTGAGTATATATTAGTTCTCTTGAAATACAATTTTTTCTTTCAAATATTTTTATAATCATTTGAATTTATGTAGTGTCAAACATGACGCAAACTTTGTTTTTAGCCATGGAACATAAAATGTAATTAAAGCTTATACTATTGATATCATATCTAACGTTATATCATGGCAATACTATACTATATGGTTTGCTAATTTATGGATTGCCAACATAATTTCTGCTATAATATTAATTAATAATATATTATTAGTGAATAAATGATAGTTCACAGAGATAACTAAATTTACACCTCCAAGCTGTACACTTATAAAAATAATTCGAATCAGAAGGTACTTCAAGTAGGCACATTAATTCTTATTAACTAGAGTATAATACATAACTAATAATTATAATAAATAATCTACATATCTAATGAACATAATTACAAATATATTTTCTCTTGGTTTCCAGGTCTTACCACTTACACCTACGATATATATTATCGTAGATAAAAAGATAACACTTCCTACTCACGTAGTTACCTTTATATGCTTGCACTTCCGCAGTATGAAACTAATTATCATCCGAGATTACTATGGCACTCTGTGTAATTATAAGGAATTTCCTCTTCTTTCGAAAAGGAAAAGCTGCTAAGACTTATTAAGAATTTTCCCCAATGTATTCATTAAAACTTTTATGAAATTGTAAAAATAGCACATTCTCATTTTACCACTCACTGGAAATATCAAAGAGATTCATATTCACTCCTCTTAAATCGGAAGATTCTCTTATACAAAAAGATATCTCTCAATCAACTCACATTCTTCAAATACTCGCGCCACGCAATGCCTCTCTTCACTCATATCTCCATACAAAGAATAAAACAGCTCGAAGAAGATTAATTATTAATCCAAAATTTCGTAACTATGAAGATGAGAGTTATTCGCTCTCCATGTTACACGAAAGCTCTTAACTTTAAAATATAACCTAGGCATATATATATGTGATATAATCAAATTTAAAATAGTTGAGGTGTTTTATATTACATCTCCAATTATAAAAAAGTTGTTAACACCTCAAGTTTATCGCATCACAAAAGAATATTTATTAATATACGCCGTGTTACCGGGTGTCTGATAGTGATAAAATAATATTGGCAATAATTTAACTTACATTATAACTAAGATTTTTTTTTATATATTTACTATAACTTTCTAATGACCTGAAATTTCACAGTCACAGATTCAAACTACATTGATATAATATAAGACATATAATACTCTCTTCTGACTCAGAGAAGGTACCGATTGACCACGTAGAATAAAAAGAATGTTATGCGCTCATGTAATATATTCTCGAGGACAACGTGCTTAAACATAAGTGTGGAGATGTAGTGGAGTTAAATTTTGTAATAATATTTGTGGATTAAATTAGTATAGATTTAGAGGAGGATATATATAATTATATATATATAATATATTATTATATATATATTAAATAATCTATATATTTTATAAAAATATATAATATATGTTAATTATTATAATATAGTATATATATTATTATATATTATTATATATAAATATATATTATAAATATATAATATTTATATATATATATATATATAATATATATTTAATAGAGTATAAATATAATACCATCATATATATAGATATATATATATATAAGAGTCAGAGAGAGAGAGCAGAGACCACACACACACACACACAACCACACACACACAAACACACACACACTATTGTTTAAGAGTCCATGAAGAAAGAAACCTCTATATCTTTTGATATAATAATTATCACAAACTTGTAACCAAAAATTACATCATATACCATTTGGCATGCTTTTACAGAAAATAGAGTTTTGTAATTAAATATTTGTATACATAAAAAAATGGTAAAAGCACGGATTCGTCCATTTAAAACCAAGTTCCAATATAGGAAGCCATAAAGGGGAGAAGCACAAAATTTTTTTGCTTTTTGCATTTAAAAATGTAGTTTCTCTTTGAAATACAAACAACTAACATGTAAATAAATAATTATAAGAAAATTGTTTTAAATATTTTAAAAAATATTTATTAATAAATGTTGGGGAAAGAGGCTTCACATCTTTTTTATGATATGCACTGCCGAGTTTGCCTATCATAGGGGCACGCTCCCCTGAATATATATATTTAAACTATATCTATATATTATAAACATTTAAATTTTTTAAGTTATACAATATTAATCATAATATTTTATTATAAATTGCTTATTATATTAAAATATATCATATATATAATATTTTACCTAAGTGGTATAACGTAATAATTTTGGGATAACTCACGGTCTAAATAGTGTGAGTAATATACGATTATATTATAACTAGTTGCCATATAGTTTCAAATAATTTTTAATTATTGTTAATAAGCTATATTTATTTTTATTTAATATAATTTTTTTCAGTTAAATAGGAAGGATTTTTTTTGAAGTGAATAAATATGAATTGACAAATGGTAATGAAGCATATTAATTATGCATATATAATTTAATGCTTTAATTTATTGTATTTTTTATTTTATATATAAAATTAATCATTGCATTGGTCATTATACATTATTGAAAGCGATGAAAAGTTTATATATATAATAAGGATAGATGGTAATGTGAGTGGACAGACTGCTATTTTCATTTTTTAGGGGTAGGTCCGCTAGCGCACCTTCCGCACCTCAGAGAAAAGTAGTCCGCTAAGCGCTCCTCCGCACTTATTCAGACCAACAAACCTCCGCTATCGCAAAAGTCCGCACGACCGCACGTCTCCCGCTAATAATGTGCGACTTCAACTAAAGATTTTTTAAATAATAAAAACTAATATATAGAATAATAATATCATAAAAAAACATTATTTTATTTTATATATTTCTATTAGGAAAATTGTCATGAAATATTTGACAAAAGAGATTCAAAAGATTTTCCCAGTTCCTACATACATGTCGATTCTTTCAAATGACTAAAGAACGTATTCCAATATTTACCTTTCAAAAAGATTAAGTGCTCAAAAAATTAAAAGCAGCTAAGGCTGACTTCTTTGCACCTCAAATAATTCCTCACTAAATACTAAATTATTCGCTCTACCCAGCCGCCTAGAACTAGGGGATAGAGGTGTATTATAATAATATATTTATGAACAAGTTCCAACAAAATTTCTGCCTATGTGAAAGGGAAAGATGTCATTGGAGAGGAGTGTAGTGTAGTTTCACTTTCCAGCTAGATCCGATTGCTAATTAAGGTGCCTCACCTAAATTCATTCTGCCCTCACCTCTGAAATTTTGTTATAACTCTGTCTCACCCATAAGAAGGTCTATTATATGTACTGAAAAGACTTTAGTAGAATCCATGATAAGCTCGACTCCTGCAGAGTCGATGCTCATGCTTATCAGTATGGCTCTAATATATATATATATATTAATATATAATATATATATATTACATATATTATATATATATATATATATATATATTATATAATTATATATAATATATATATATATATATATATATATATATATATGTTATATATATATTATTATTATATAATATATAGTAGTATATAATATATATATTAAATAGTAATAATATATAATAATAGATAATAAATAAATATATATTATTTTAATTATATTAATATATATATTATAATTACTATTTAAATATAATATATTTTATAAAATAATTATATATATATAAATATTATATCTATATATATATAATTAATATATATAAAAATATATATAATACATATAAATGAATTTAGATATATATAAAGAATTATTAGCACTAGTACATATTCTAGCACATATTGTCCCAATAAAAATATTTCCCATATAATATATATATATATAAATTATATATTATAATTATAATAATTATTATTATCAATATATTATTATATATAATATATATATTATATAATATTAAAAATATAATATAAATTTTATTATTATTATATTATTATATATTGTATTTTTACAAAATTTATTTAGAATATTTCATATTTATTTATATTTAAATAAATTAAATATAATATTAAATTAAAGTTTTATGTATATATGAGTAATATGACCTTTTCAAATATATAAATGTCCCAATTTAATATAAATATGTTATTTATATATATAATATATATTAGTATATCATCCTCTGAAGACAGAGGTGAGATTATTTTTGAGATTTATAATTTATATAGATAATAACTAGTACAAAGAATAAAATTTAAGTCTCTCTCTAATACTCAAATGCGTATTAACATCTTCTCTTCTTTATCTCTCTCTCTCTCTTTATTCTCGTATTCATACTTACTCTCAATCTTACTCTTACTCATTCTCATCATCTTCTCAATTTCTGCGATACGGTGCGGAACTCCACATAACTCTCATTCTAGCGTGCATAACTCTTCTTTCTGATCTCGTCACTCGTTCTATCGTCCTGCGCTTTACTCTTCTCGTCGTTGCTAGCACACCTGTCATCCGATTGATCAGCATGCTATTGTGTAAAGTTTAGTCTCACCGTCATCGGAAGCTGAACTAGTCACGTAGAACAGCGGGATCATAGTAAATAGTGAGGTGAGTGAATGAGAGATGATGGTCACCACCTTTGATTAATATATATAATATATTATAATATTATTATATATATTAATATACTATTTAATATATAATATATTTATAATTAATATATATATTAATATATATTATATAATATTATATATATATATATATATATATATATATATTATAATATATTATATATATAATATATATATATATTAAATTATATTATTTATATTAATATATTTATATATATATAATATATATTTAATATATATATATATTAAATTATATTATAGGGAAAGTTCTGGCATGAAAAAAAATAAATCTTAGTATTTTAGTTATAAAAATCATTAGTTTCACTTATGCTCCCAATAAATGTAATAAAGCAATGGAAATTTTTAATTTCTTTTTATCGAGACATTAAACTCTTTTACTACTCATATTACAAATATTATATATTACACTTCTTTATTCTACGAGACTTTTTTTCTAATCACGTATAAAAAAAAGAAAAATATATTAATATAAGTATATAATAATAATAAAAATTATTTTCTCCTATTTATATGCTATTTCTGAAAAGTTGCTATTATAGGGGCTTTCTTGAATCTATTTTTTTATTTTTTTTCCAGGAAAAGAGTCTATGAATAAACATTTTAACTTATCGTTTTTATTAATAAATTCACATTTTAGCTTAATGAAAAATTAAATAATTAAATAATTATAATATATTAATATATATATATTATAGTTATATAATATATTAATATATAATATATATATTATATAATAAATCTAATATTATATATAGTATAGTTAATATATATATAATTTATATATATATTAATACTAAATAATACATATATATATATATATATATATTATAATAATATTATATAAATAATTATATAATATATATATATATTATATATTTATATAATATATTAATTAATATATATAATATATTAATATATATATATTAATATATAATATATAATATATATATTATTATTAATATATATAATATATATATTATATATATTATATCATATATAATATTAATATAATCAATATATAATATTATATATATCTAATAAACTTTAGTAAAGGATTTTGACAATAGAAATAATTCCTATAAAAAAGATATGAGGAAACGTTTATGTACCTGCACATATATTATTGCACAACACCAAAATGCATTTAGATATACTTGTTGAAAAATTGAACCACAATATAAGCAATTATTTAAGGCTAAATCACACACACTAAATCTCCTCACTGACTATTCGATTATAGCTCAATCGATATTCAGTCGTGAGCTCATTTTTTTATAATAGAGTATTGTAAAAATAGTCATTAATCTAATCGCTAGATTAATATTTATAACATCTTTATTGTATTCAATTTTACATAGTTCTTTAATTATTATTATTATAATGATAAATATTTATATCATTATGTATATTGTTAATAAAAATAATAAAAAATAGAGAATTATATAAACATTAAAATTAGTTAAGCCTCTGATCCGACCCCTAGCCACAATTACTCATGCTTAACCACGTTCTGAGACACTATCAGATGTATACCGAGTCTCCTTCAGATATATATATATAATATATATATATATTATTTATATTAATATATATATAATAATATTATATTTAATATATTTATTAATATATATATTAATATATATTATAATATTAATATATATATGTAATAATAATATATTATATATTAAACTATATATATTAATATATATATTAATATAATTATATATATATAAAATATATTATATATTATATATTATATTATTAATATTAATTTTAATAATAGTTATATAATTATTTAATATATATATAATATGTTAATTAAGTTATAATATATATATAATAATATAATATATAATTAATAGGTATTAATATATTATATATATTAATAATCTTATTCTAATGACTCCGATAAATATATATTATAATAATATTATACTATATTATTAATATATGATTTAAATAAATATTATTAATATATATAATATATAAATTAATATATATTATATATATATATATATATATATTAATATAATAATATATTAATATATTAAAAATTAAATATATAATATATATATAATTATATATATATTATATATTATATATAATTTATATTATCCGATATATTATATATATATATATATAGCATACATAAATAACTATATTATATATATATATATATACTAATATAATATATATATATTATAATATTTATTATATAATAATATAATATTTAAATATATTAATATATAATAATTAATATATTTACTAATATAATTATTAAATATTATATATATATATAATATAAACATTATATCTAAATAATATAATATAATATTTAACAAATATATGTTAATATTAATTTAATATATAATATTTGTAAATAATATATTATAATATATTTATATATATATTAAACTTATATAAATACATTATATTTAAATATATATATTAATAAATATAGTTTATTATTATTTTATTATATATCTTAATACTATATATTAATAATTAATATTTTAAATAATAATATTATAAAATATAATATATTATATAATTTTTACTAAAGTCATTCAAATAATAATATAAATATACTTCTAATAAGTATACTTACATAACACCTTATTTAAATATCGAGAAGGAAGGATAGAAGTGATTAATGTAAACTAACTTTATATATAGAGTAATATCTATTGCATTATAACACATGCAAGTAATAGTATATGAGAAGATGGGAAAACAACTGATGAGAGGTATATTAAGGAGAATAAAACTAAATGTGTAAAGGACATAACAGAATTAATAGACTATAGTAAGATGAGATATAATTTTTCTGAACGTGGAATATAGAAAATTGAATAAAAAATATGGGAGTGGGAAGATACAATTTAATTATCTATATTTATTACTCGATTTATAGGACGAAAGCTTTGATATACGGGTCCTAGGAAATCATATATGAAAATAATAGATATAGTGACCACATTAACTACAGAATAGATATAACTATATATCAGTAATAATATTAATATTAGGCAGGTATAGTGAATTGATAATAAATGCTACATAGTAATGAAATAAGTTCTGTGAGAACTTCAATATGGGGTTGTGTGGTAATGGTCTGAGTGGCATACATCCGTAGTTAGTTAACCAATGAGCCGGTATATTCTACAACGTAACCTTTTTGTCAAGTATATGTGAGATAATATTGTATAAGATATGTACGCTGAAGAAGGTAAGATTGAGAGTAATGGGTTTATGTTTATATAATATTAGCTGATGATATATATAGCTATGGTGACTCTAATAGAGATAATGAGAGACTATATACATATAGTGATGAGTAATAACAATATGGTCAGAAGTTAGTTTATCAGTAATAGTATAGTAATAATAAATATGAAGTAATAGAACTATATAAGTGAGAGACAATGATATAGTGATATTAAAGATTTACGTAATAGTATAATGAGATGATTAAGAACTTAGATTATGTGAGATACTCAGACGTAAATTATAGTGGGTATACGGTAGATTACATGTTTCGAGATCACTCAGGAAGTCAATTTTAGTTAACTGGTAGAGTGATCGGTGATAATTCTAAAGATGAGAGGAAAGATGACACAGGAGATTACGAAGGTAAAGATCGAGAAATCTTTCAAGAAGACTAGAGGCAACTGTACCCGATATTGAAAAATTAATCAGCATTATATAATATATATATATTATGTTGAAATTAGCCTTAGTTAGGCCAACCACAACTATACACGCGATGTCTTATGAGAGCGTTTACGCTATGTACGGAGCGAATAAGTGGACTCTGACCACTAAAACCAGAAGTAGGGTGTATTGTCGGTCATGAGTGTTATGAAGGTGTTAAGACTGATAGTCGGTGCAAGTAGATAGGAGAGGAGGAGAAATGTAATGTGGAGATTGGGCGCGAGCTGGAGGTGAAATCTATTCTGGATCTGTGGGAAAACAACAGTTGAGATGGTACTAACATGTTAGGATAGAAATGAAAGATGAGAAGATACGCGGCAAAATGTTAACGCTATACGTCCGGCCCGGTAAAATGATAGTCCAAGGAGAGATGGTTAGAGATGGAGATGTGCAGCTGCAATGAAGAGAGACGAATAAACTCGAACAAGGTGGAGGTAGGAGAATAGTACCGAGACAAGGATGGCATGGAGAAGTGGCTTCTAAGTGTAATATATATATGGAGGGCACAAGCCCTAACTCTAACTCGCTGGTGTGAGAAAGATATGATATTATATATAATAGTATATATAAATATATAATAATATACTATATAATATTTAAATTAAATATTATATATATATATAATATATTTAATAATATATATATATATATATATTATCATATATTTATATAAATATAATATTTGCATAATGAGTATTTGTCGTTGATATCCATATTGCAAAAGATGCCTGAAGAATGAATATATTAAAAATATATATTAACTAAAATATAAACATATTATATATATATTAATTAATAATAAATATTTATAATAATTGTAATTATAATAATATTAATATATATATTATATATATATATATTAAATAATAATATATATATTATATAATTATTATATATAATATTATAATAATATAATTATATAATATATTATAAATATATATATTAAAATAATATATAGATATTACAACATATATAATATAATATTTTAATATCTTCATATATAATCATATTTAAAAACATTATAAATTATATATATAATATTAAATATATATAAAATATATATACCTACTATAAATTAACAGTATTTTAATTAATATAATATATTATATATATATATATTTATAATTATTAATATTATAATATATATAATTATTTAATATATATAATATATATATATATAATATCTATAATATATTTATATATATATATATATATTATATATTATATTAATATTTATTAAATATATTAATATATTATTAATATATATATATTATATAATTAATATATA
>JABUQX010055403.1:0-22500 GCA_015478945.1 Trachelipus rathkii
AGGAGAAATAAAGATTTATGCGTTATCAAGATCAAAGATTCTCAGCTCCTCTGTTTTTTTGCTTTATTAAAGAATTTGGAATGGAAAGCTCCTTGTTTCAATCTCTTCATCTGAAGCATTTAAGTACGGGTTGGACTTATTAACTATACAATCTCAACGAGGCTCACCATATAAAAATGAAGTATCTCAGATAATATAATATAATATATAATTCTAATAATAATAAAATTAATAATAATAATAAAATAATATATAATAATTTTATAATAGAATAATATAATAATAATAATAATAATTAATAAGTGGTAGTGATATGATAATAATCATATATAAGAATATTAATTATAAGTTGATAATAAGAATTAATTATACTAATAGTATGAATAATCATAATAATAATATATAATAACTACATATATAATCTATAATAATAATAATAATAATAAATGATTATAATAATAATAAGATAATAATAATATATAATTTGAAAATAAATAAAAATCCTGTTAATATATACTATAATAATATAATAATCAATAATAATAATAATAATCAATAATAATAATAATAATATAATAATAATAATAATAATAATAAAATATAATATTAATAAATTAGAAACATTTAAAATTAGAAATATAGATGACGTAAGAAGCACATGGCCTATCAGAGTCCTGTCCACTATCAAAAGGAAAGCACCACCAAACATGCTCATGCAGAATTGCCCACAAGCACCCTAGGGTTTGTCGAATACTTACATAGTTATACCGTGAATTCTACGAACTAAAAGACAAAAAAACTGAGCTAACTGTTATTATAGTCAAATGCTTAATAATAAATAATAATAATGAATACTAATAATAATAAAATACATAATAATAATAATAATAATATAAAATAATAATGAATAATAATATAATCAATAATATAATAATATTATATATGATTAAATATGCTTTTTCAAGCTCCTGAAAGTATTTCTTCAACAGAAGAAATTTTCTTTAAATTATTCTTGAATAAAATAAAAAATTGATTTAGTATAGTACCAAGCTTTCGTCCGTACACTTCGATATTTTCAAGTAATCAAATTTTATTTTTAATATTTTAAAACAATTTTGATAAAATAAATGGTCGTGTAAACTAATAACAAAAATAATAAATAAAATTAATAAATTTAAAAGTTAGAGGAGTTAACTTACATTGACTTTTGTTGTCATTTAAAGAATGTTGCAAAAAATTGGAAAATTTTCTCGTTATATTTTTATGTTTATCATTGGTTATGTTTCCTTAAGAGCAACCGATTCCTAAACGCAAACATTAAATAATAAATTTTTTCTTGTTACTGATGGAGTAAAGAAGAGAAGCCCTTTATGCTGTTTCTCAGATTTTTGCGGTGTTCTTCTTAAAATGTTGAAATATTTTCTCGGGTTTATACTTGATGTTGTACATTGACTCATGTTGAAGAGGTATTCGTTCTGTATCCGATATAAGCAGAGTTACATCCACTTTTCAGAACATTGAAATCGGTAACAGACGTTCACACTACACCATCTCAAAAGCGCTTCACGAGTAAGAGAAGCACGAGCCTCAGTTTTCAATGGCTTATGTACGATATAATATAAAGATGTAACTTCTGTTTTTCGCTTTAATATGCCTCTTTAAAATTAACTTTTAATTTGTTCTCTTCCTCTTTTTCTTACTGATATTGATGTTTAGTTTTTATAATATGCTAAGGAGCTTTACTCGTTTTCGTTTTCTATTCATAGGTAATTCGGTAATATAAATATTTTAAAGTGTTCTTATAGTTTTCTCTATCAATGATACTGGGGGAAGTTAATTGGTTTATTAGATTCTGCGTTTATTCTTTTAAATTCTTATCAAAAAGGGGTCAATCGACTATCTTAAATGCTCGGTGAGCTAAAGTCTTTATGGTAGCAATTTTGTAGTTTTAGGGAGTGAAGAGAGTCGAAATTCAAGTATGTTCTTTATCTGTAGATTTAACGTAGACTTCTATCAATTTTTTCCATCTCTTTATTTTTTTCTTCAATGTAAGAAATTAATGTAGTTATTTTTTGTTCTTTCCAATAAGTAAATTTAATGTCATGACATCTTCTATTTTGGATTTGAATTCTTGAATATGTTCTGGATCGTTAAATATTCAAAGGTGTCGTCTACGTATCGAATGTAAAGAAGGATTGAATGGGGCGTTTTCCCATTAAACATATTTTGTATTTTGCCGAATGTTATTTATATAATTATGGATTTGAGTTGAAAAGTTTAATTTCATCCGTGTGACATCCCTCGTTGTTCTTATTCCGGAACCGGAAAAAGGTTTGCAGATGGTCGACAATCAAAGACCTACCTAGCTAGCTTGTCATTCCTGCAAGAGAGTGGTCTTTTCAGGTACTTCGCACTGGATGAGGATGTTTCACAGGGCAGCTTCATGAGCGTCCTGCTATTTGCTTTGAGCTTCAATGACGTAATTCAAACTATTCCCACAACAGTAAATCCCCTCGCGTGGATGATTTGTCCCTCTACGTTTCCGGAAATTGATTCCCTTATCTAGAAAGACAACTTCAGACTGTCATCATAAATATTGCCGAGTGGAGCTCTCGTCGCAGTTTCCAATCTCTCCTACAAAGATCACTACCTTATTGTTACGAAAGAAGGGCAGAAAGGGGTCCACAAACCTTCCACCCCCGACTTTGACTCTTTATGGGTCCCCCATACCAGTTATATACACTCCGATTTCCAGCCTTAACTTTTAACGAACATCTTTCGTGCCTAGCGCATATCCATCTCCTAAAAACAGAATACCATCGATCCCCTGATTTGCTTCGTCACTTGACGTCAATGGAGATGCTGAAAGTGTAAACCTCTTACAGCTATCCACAGCCTTTATAATATCAAAAATAGACTATGTCAGTATGATTATTTCCAAACTAGTCCCTCTTACTTATTAACATCTTGATTTCGTTCATAATTCTGAATTAAACATCGCGACTGACGCTATTCGTTCCTCTCCGAAGGTCAATATGGAGGTTGAAACAAATACCATGCCTCCATCCCTTTGCCGAAATACCTGATACGTAGGTCATTTCCGTCTCCAGACCCTATCTTCATCTGCGTTAAACCCACTTCTTAAGCGTGCGTGAACTCTCCTCCTTACTGACCGTTTGCAGCTACTGTGTCTGGTATCCTCATCCGTCTCAAAACCCTTACTTAAGGTTCTTCCATTTACGATCAATGATATTGACATTCATAAAATTTTCTAAGCTTTAAAATTTTGCCTAGGGTTGTACACACTCCAAATACTTTTACCATCCCGCTCATTTAAAAGCTCCATCCCTCTCCTATTTGGTAACTCACTTTTGGTGTGCACGAACGGATCGAGATCCGGGGAATCACGTACACATATTTTCTGAAGCGATCCTTTTTCATTAATCAGTTTTAACAGCATAAATTAAGGTTCTGCTTTCTATTTCGAGGATCATCCACTTTAATAATACCATCTTTTACCCATCTATATTTTGCAGCAATACTTTTGGCATACAGGATGTGAACATAAGAATCCCCTATACTCCATTGATCAGCGATTAGCTCCACATACGACCATCACACGTGATATTCTCAAAATGAAGCGATAGGTAATGCTAAACTTGATTTCTACCGACGAACAACAGAAGCTTGATTTCTCCCCAATACTCTAAGAGTACTACCTACATCGCATTACCTTCCCCAATATCAGAGTGGAGTTTCAATAGACTGCGGGTATTGGAAGCGGATTAGTTGCGGAAGTGAATCTCCGCATTCTAAAACCAACTCTGAGGTGTGGCCTACCTCTTGAACAGCATCACATACAAAGGGTTTATTTTCCCCCGCCTTCGCACGGCCACACAAATTTTACTCATAGCTACCTCCTGTAAAAAGAACCCCCTCCTATGTGTCACCTCCTCCTACGATCCAGACCCCCTGATGACGCCTGCGATCTCTCCTGGCTGACTTTCATCTTTTCCTTTATAATCAATTATCACATCTTAAAAAAAACAAGCACTGAAATTTCCTCTCATCGCAATCACTCCCTTTTTCCCGTTAGTTTTGAGATCGTCTCAGTGATGTGTCCACTTCCCCCAGAATTACCGCGTTCCTTTTGAACTATACAAACTGCTGCATTAGGCATTTAAAACATTTACTCGCCTCCACTTTCTCACGATTGTATTACAGATGTCAATGGAGACGGGCCCTTCTGTCCCAGCATTGCCGCACTCCAGTGAGCAGTGACGATTTCTTGTATACTAAAAAATAAAAATAAAAAAAATAAAAACGATAATAAAAATACAGATAATAAACACGCACACGCACGCACAAGCACACGCAAGTATATATATATAATATATTATATATATAGTATATTATATATATAATATATACTATATACTATAAATAATATATATATATATTATATTATATATTTTTATATAGAGTATATAGGGTATATATATATATATATATATATATATATATATATATTAATATGCTACCTAATATATATATATATATATCTAATACATAATATATACATATTAAATTATATATACATATATATATATAGATATCTATGTATATTATATATATATGTATATATATATATATATAATTATACATATTATATATATATATATATATATATCTACTAATATTATATATATCAATTATATATAATATATATAAATAAAGGTATTAATTTTTTATCATGTATTTTAATTTTTTATAATTCTTATCTCTCTCATCTCATCTCTCTCTCTCTCTCTTCTCTCTCTTCTTTCCTCTCTCCTCTCTCTCCTCTCTGGAAACACGCTTATACTTTAAACTAATATACTATATAATATACATATAATATATATATATATATATCACTATATATAATATATTAATATATATATATTAATATATATGATATATATATAATTATATATATAATATATATTATATCTATTATATATATATATATATAATATATAATATCATATATATATATATATAAGTATTATATTAATATATATATATAATATATATTATATATACTTATAATAATTATAATATATAATATAATAATATATATATATATATATTATATAATATATATATAATATATATATTATATATATATATATAATATATATTATATATATATATATATAATAATAATATATATACTATCAATTTTAATGTATATTCTAATTGTATCAAAATTCTTTTTGAGATTAAATTAATTACTAAATACTCGCATCTGATGGTAAGGAGTAATATATATATATATATATATTACTATATATATATATATATACTATATATATATATATAGTATATACTATATAAATTATATATAATATCTATATATATATTTATATAATTTATATCTAATATATTGTAGTATATTTAGGAATAATAAAAATATAACATTTAATATAAAAGCTCTAACTATAGTTGCTTAGATAGCAAAATTATTATTATTATTTTTATTATTAAAAACTTATTTTATTTATTTATATTATTTATTATTCATATTATATTATATTATTATTAATTATTATTATTCATTATTCATATTATATGTATTAATTATTATATTATTATATTATTTATTATTATGATTATTTCATTTTTGCAGTTACCATTTCTGTTTACTAATTTCACTTGTAACTCTTTCGGCTGTGCTTCTACCGGCGAACATTTTAAAGTTAAATTTTTTTTCCGACCTTAAGAAAGTGCCTGTAGCAATAAACTATCTAAACCTTTAAACTATCTAAATCTTTAATGAAAATTTTGTGGAATATTTTTTTACTCACTCTGTTAAAAACTTTCAAACTATCAGGTTAGGTTAGGTTATGTTAGGTTATGTTAGGTTAGGGTTAGGTTAGGTTAGGTAGGTTTCAGGTTAGGTTAGTGTTAGGTTAGGTTTTAGGTTAGGTTAGGTTAGTAAGTTGCCTAGTTGGTTAGGGTTAATAATAGTATAGTTCTCTAAATCATTCAGTTTCTGTGATTAGTAGATTTCAAGTTCTTTCCTTTGCCTTTTTTCTAATAAACAAGATCTCAGACTAATTCCTTAATTAAATTCAAATTTATTAGTCTTTTGTTTCTCATTCAATGTTTGTCCTACTAATTTACTTTCGACAAAACCATTCCAAAGAACCGAATTAGAAAATCTGATTCTAAACAAAGGAAAATCGTACAGCGCCTACGGTAATATGTAAAATAAATAGATTATCTTCTTCAATTCAATCATAAAATTAATTACTATGCCTGTGATGCACAATGCAGCTCAAACAGAGTTAATATATGTTCATATATATATGATATACATAAAATTTTTATATAATATATATATTATAATATATATTATATATAATATACTATAATATATAGATATATTATAATATATATAGTTATATATTATATATATATACTACTTATATAAACCGAATTATTGGTGGTGGTCTTCCGTATTTGGCACGCTAAATCACCGCAGTCAATATATGTTTCACGGGACCCCCTCCCATTTGCAAATTTTGCGTTGCCAAGCCCTCAATCTGTTCGCCCATAGATCTTCAATAATTGTTCCCATCTGGATAATATTCGCTGTCGTCAATTTTCTACTTTACGGTCCATAACACTTCTGTAAAGATTTATCCCATATCTTGTTGAATCTTCCTTTAGCAGAGCTATTGTGTTAAGATCAGTCTATAAGACTTCCGATTTGAAATTTGATTTGTTATGTTTAAGTCTGTTCACTTGATTTTTGGAACTCGCCTTGATAGGATTAGCTCTTGCGTGATTTGATACTCTGTGTTAGCTTTGTTTATGTTTTGTAAATTATTTTATTTTGGATCGATGCACTTACTGTTCTGAACCGAAGCCATTCGGAAGTGTTTCCTCTGAATCTGTGATATTTTGATATTTAGCTTTCAAGTTAGGAAAGTTTTAATGATTGTACTTGTAAATATTTTAATTATTGGATAGCTTTTGATTAGGTTTTGATATTCTTATATATATATTAATATTATTTACTATTATTTACTATATATTATAAATATAATAGACAATTGAATTTATTTCGTCTGACCCTTTGATATCTATATTATTCTGATATATTTATTCGATATGTTAGTCTTGGGATTATATATGTATACTTCTATATATATTAAGTTTCATAGTTATATCAGGTGCTGTATTTTACTATCCTCGAGAGTAGGATGTTATCGTTGGAAAGTTAGTAATTTATTAGATTTTTTTTTACTCATTTTAAAGTATAGATTTTATGTGTGATTTTATTTCATATTTTTGTAATGATTGATTTCACTTTGACTAGCCTTGTTATAGTTAATTTTGCTAGTGATACAAGTATAATTAGTGAAAATTTAAATTTCATGGAAGTTAAATTACCGAAATTTGAGTTAGCTTTCATAAAATTTGAGTGTTATCCTAGCTATACTTTTTTGCACCCTTGTTAATTCATAAAATTTATATTTAATAGTACTGGTGATGTTTCGGGGCCGATAAATGATTTGGAGGGTCGAGGTCTCTCTATTTTTGGCATATTTAAATATGGAGGGGAACATTTCATGTCATTTCGCCTGCAATTTTTTTTTTTTTTTTTTTTTTTTGAATTGGTTTTTTTTATTAATTGATGAACTATTGTATTATAATTTTTATTTTTTCGTACGTGGTAAGTGGGTTGTTTTATGTTCGGGAGGGTACTGAGTCTTCCAAGCAAGTATATTTTTTAGTAGTACTCATCTTCTTGATTTTAATTGAAAATTTTGATAAAACTATCAAGTGAACAAATTTCGGGGGGGGGGGTGGGGGAAAGGATAAGCCCCAGTCCTTCCTCGTAGCGCCACTGATTTAAAAAGTAAAAAACATTTCTCATAAGCAGACCAGACAAAATTCACTGAGTCTTATACATAGATTATATATGGGTAAATTTTGACATTACTGCTTGGGGAATTATTAGACATATTGTTTTTACTGTTCATGTAGTGTGTTATTTTCATGAATCTGCAAAATTTGAACTATCTTGCCCGGCAAGAGGGATGCATATTTTGGGTACTGAGGTTAGGAAACTGTTGTGATAATAATCTACAGTGATGCACCCACTGTTGACACAGCCAAACAGTTCGCTATGGGATGTATGATATTTGTGATATATAAATTGAATGTTTCCGAGGTGCCATAAGTCTATATATAGTATATACTAATATATATATATTATTATATATGATATATTATATATATATAATATATAATATATATGTTTCCGAGGTGCCATGAAGGCTTAATGTTAAAACCACCAATGCCACAGGGTTCTAATTTTCAGGGAAGGGCATAAGACGGTAGCACTGTTACCTCGAAGCAATTAGAGTTGTTGAAAGACATCAGAAAGGAATGAGGAAGACTAATACTAAAGGATCTAGAAACTTGTGATATATTATATATATATATATATATATATAATAGTATATATTATATATAAATATAATATAGTATATATATATGATATATATATATATCTATTATTCTATAATATATATATATTATATAACTATATATTCATAATAGTATGTATATTAATATACTATCATAATACTATTATAGTAATATTATATATATATATATATATATATCATTATTATATATACTATATAATATTATAATATATATATTAGATATATAATTATATATATACTATATATATAGAATATATACTTTTTCATAACATTTTAATTATGTAAATCTCATTCCTACACTTTTTAAACAATATATTTTTAATCCTATAAAGAGTGTTTAATTATTCCTTGTTTTTTTTAGTTACTATTTTGCTTTTATAGTTTTCCAAGAACAGACTGATCTTTTAATTAAACTAATTAATGGAGCAATAATTATAATGCAAGTGGTCATTTTTTTTATTCATTTTAATGATACACACACAAAAGTTGTGAATTTAATAGCTAGTATTATAGTATAGTATATATTATACTATATATATATATTTATTTTATAATATATTAGTATCTATAATATATACTATGATATACTATATTATATTATTATATATATTATTTTATATATATATATTATCGTATATATATATTATATATTGTTGTTGTGTGTGTGTGTGAATGTGTGTTTGTTGTGTTGGTTTATTTATTTTTTGTGTAGGTGTGAGTGTGTATTTGGTGTGGTATAATTGTATTGTGTGTAGCATTGTGTATTGTGGATTTTCTGATGTGATACTATAACATACAGGGCGTAACGAAACTAATTCAGAGTAAGAAAAATAGAAAAGTTAATAGTCGTATTGTGCTGACTAATCATGAAGTTGAATTAAGTTCAAATGTGCCAGGTTTCTAGAGAGGGTAGAATTACGAATCAACAATTACTCCAATTTATAATAGTTAATATAAATTAAGTTATATATTTTAATATATTTATATATATATAGTATATATATATATATTATATATATAAAGAATTGAATTGTTAAGGATAAATTTTTATTATCTGTAAAATATACAATTTCGTAATTCTATTAATGATTATTATTCAATCTTGGGCCGAAATTTATTTTTTTATTTGACCAATTTTTTATTAAAAGATATTGATGGAAATTTTATTTTTTTATTAGAGAAAATTTTCAGTTATTTTTACTGAGGACAAAAATTTTATTAGACAATGGAAAACTTTTATGTAAATGGTAGTTATATGTCCATAATATATTTATTATCTTTTGTAATTTACATTTTCTTGTATATACAGAATACAACTTTGGAAAGTCTTTTTCTTTGTGCCTCTCAATTTTAACATTGCTTTCACTGAAAAAAAATAAAATATACTCTACCCTCCCCTACGATCTCCACAGTAAATATCAACAGCTATGCAGACTGCTTAAATCTACTCAAGTTACAGCAACCAATCATACATACTGGCACTTTTAACACAAATCTTGCATCTCTCAACTCGAATGCTGGCTAAAACATAAAATAGAATGGCTTCCTCCTCCTCCTAAAGATCTTCAGTCACCTTTTTTACACCAAACAGACGAGAACATTTCACCCATCCCACAATATTACTCTTCAACAGTCCTCTCTTATTCAAAACCCTATTATTTTTACCCCCATATCATAACATCCACAGCAATCGGAAAAATTGTAGTTTACCTTTCAGAGAGTAAAGGGAATTCTGTATTTTGTAAAATTGTGTAGTTTCATGATCTATATCTATGATAAACAAAAGTAATGTTATTTTTTTTCTTCTTTTTTTTTTCTTTTTTTTTATAAATTTTTTAGAGAAAGAAAAATTTAAATACCCCCAAGAAGTCTGAATCACTATTTGGTTCATCTTTGGGGGTATCCAGATGCTACATTTGTGAAAAATATACGAAAAGAAGCGACTTCGAAGACCACATGAAGAAACACACTGAAGCAGACATGGCTAAGAATACCATGAGTGAAGATAATTCTGCAAGCACCGACAGTGAAGTTACCACCGATTCGGACAGTAGCAACATTTGTTCTAATGATTCATCATCATATTCTCAGGAGCATTCCCAACGGACAAAGGAAATTGAAGATATATTTTCTTGTGACCATTGTGAGTTTTATTTTTTTTCTCAAGATGATCTTACGCACCATATGAAATACCACAAATGTCTGCAAACGAAGAAGTGTCCCCATTGCGATTACACTAGTCCTCAAATAGTAACTATGAATGCCCATGTTAAAAGTCACCAAAGTACAAATTCGTTTGAGTGTGTTAAGTGCTCTTATAGAACAACAGAAAAGGCACATTTTACACAACATATGAGAAGACATAATGGTGATAAGCCATTTAAATGCGATTTATGTGACTATACTAGTGTCCAAAGGAGTGCTTTAAAAAGCCACATACGAAGGCACACAAATGAAAAGCCTCATGCCTGCTCATACTGTGATTATCGTAGTGTTGAGCGCACATCATTAGTTCGCCACATAAAAATTCATACCGGAGAGAAACCTCATGCTTGCCCTTACTGTGATTATAAGTCAATTCAAAAATCTTCTTTAAAAGCTCACTTGAAAAAACACAAAGAGAAGGATGAGTATTATCAATGTGACAAATGTGAATTTAAGACCATTCAAAAAACTGGCTTGTCTAGACACACAAAAAGTCATAATCCAGATAAGCCTCACAAATGTAATTTATGTGATTACCAGTGTGTTCAAAAAGCTTCATTACGAACACACATGAGAAGGCATTTGGGAGAAAACCCGTATCAATGCCCTCATTGTGATTATTCATGTGTAGAAAAAACTCATTTGAATCGTCACTTAAGGCAGCACACTGGAGAAAAGCCTATATTTTGCTTCGTCTGTGACTACCGTTGTATTCAGTTTAGCTCACTTACCAGCCACTACAAGAAACACGAAGGCACATTGATGACCTGTGCTTTTTGCGAGTTTAAAACATTTCAATCACAAGCCATATTAGAACATATTAAGGCTTCACACAAAGGTATATGGAGTAATCGAGGTATTGCATGCCCAATATGTGTTTATAAATGTAATTCAAAAGAAGCACTCGATTATCATTTGAAGGAACATATTGGATCCTTAGCACAGGGTTCCGCCGATTCCATTAATGATACCGTTTTCACATGCAGATTATGCGACTTTAAGACTATTAGCAAGACTAGTCTTAGTACCCACGAACTTCTTCATAAGGATAAGGTTGATCTTAACCATTCTATTTTTTTGGGTGTAACATCGAGTTAAGATTATATATATTGGCTAATATATATATATATATATATATATTATATATATATATATATATATATATATATATATATATATATATATATATATATATATATTTATATATATATATATATATATATATATATATATATATATTAAATATTCACCTTCAATGAGGTGCCATGCTGTAATATATATATATATATATAATATTATAAATAAATTTATATAATGTTATATATATATTTTGTCTGTATATATATAGTGTAAACATATATATTAATATAATTAATATATAATATATATATATAAATTTTAATTTATTTATTTTTGCTGTAAAACATTGAATGAATTCAGATTGTTGACTGTCCTTTTAATAACTTTGCCCGAATTGTTATAGTTTACCTTGAGGTGCGGAAAAGGTAGTAAAGAAAACATTAATTACTTAGAAGATAAAAGCTGCATTGTAAAATATAAAATAAATTTGTTGCTAGAATTAATGGTGGAAGTGTTTTAAAAAAAAAACAATTGCGTAATTCAAAAAGCTACTGCTTTGTTTTTATTTTGTAACTTGTTAGGCTTTCGTTTATCTGATGGCCAGATTGCTACGTAATGAAAATCTCATTTATCTGACTAAATGTATAGTTTTTAAAAAGTATTTTAGGCGTGTTTGTGTAAGTTTCCAACTGACCATAATTTTGTAAATTTTCTGTAATACATATATATCTATTATAATTTTATATTAATCCTAAATAATAATATATTTATATATTTTTTTTTAATATATATATATATATATATATATATATATATATATATATATATATATATATATATATATATATATTATATATATATATTATAAAAGGTTTACTGTATAATAAACTTATTATACTCATTGGATGAATAAATTCTAATCTTACAGAAAAAAAATTGAACAGAGATGAAATGTTCTATGTACAAAATTAACAATTTTAAATAAATGATTTTTCGATCTTGGCCTGGGCTAAAATTTCTTTTTAATTGACCAATTTTGTTGTTTAGGACTTGGAGGAGAATTTGATTGTATTTTTTTTTTTTTTTTTTTTTTAAATGAAAGATATTAATGGAAATTTTTTTTTATTTTAAAATTTTCAGTTATTTTTTAAGAGGCCAAAAATTTTTTGTTAGACAATGAAAAGCGTTATGTAAATGGTATATATGTATATTATATATTTATAATTTTTTTGTAATTTACATTTTTTTGTATATAAAAGATACAATTTAAAAGTCGTCTTTGTCCCTAGTTTTTTTAAGATTGCAGATTTTCAATTCGTTTTTTAAGATCATTTGCCATTGAAGTTAGTGTGCAATCTCGTTTCTAAGTATTCCCTTTTTAAGGTGCTGTAACACATTACAAAGATTATACCCTGTGGTTCTTTCCCACAGCCTCTGTCCGTAACGATTTGGCCTCCAAAGTGAGAGTCTTGTCGAAATTAAGGGTCCTCTACATCATTATATTGCAAGCACATCTTAAACTCGCCCCGAAACTCTCATCCCTATAAAAAAAAAAAAAGCAGACAAACCACTCTTCTCTCTTCTTTAACAACACCACCCAGAAACAAGATCCTAAGACACACACTACCCTCATTCTGGAAACTGAGGAAAAGACACTGGATCGACATGCCAGAGTACCCTGACCAGACTTAGCTTAAAACATAAACATAATCTCCTCTCTCGCAAGAATACAAACATTTAACAGAGCCCCAGATTGCAATCTCTCACGAGACTGGTGTACCATATAATTGACTAACCAATGACAAGACTTAAATTACCACTGTCGGATTGATAACTTCTCATAACCACGGAGAAATTATATATATATATATTTTTATATTGTCAGTTGGGCAAACTCCGAAGGGCTACCAAATTCCGCCAGATTTGGATAAAAATTATAAGCTTGAGCCAAATTATATTAAAGGCCGACATGTCCCGATACACTGCATTTTATAGTGTGCAAGTCTAGAAATTAAAGGGAGAATTTCGCAGTGGAATATAAGAGAATAGCGGTTAAGTTATAGGAAGACGTGTGGTAAGAGTCCTCCTCAACGGAGAAGGTATGCGATTGGAGAATTCAGAAGAGCAATTGTACGTTGTAATAGTTGTAAAAAGAGAGATATTAATCCGACGGGTAGAAAGTTAATATGAAGAGAATTGATAAGGAGAAAAGCACTAGACTCCACCTTTTCAAGGAAAGCTGTTATAGGAGCCACCCCTGAGGTGGCATGAGGAAATCTAAAGACTTCTCAGAACATCAAAACTCTTAGAGGTTTGTTTAAAAAGAAACTGTATTCTTCCAAGAATGATCATGAGAAAAAGAAACGCCCAAGAACATTAAGAAAAGCTCAAAGGTTTGAGTTGTATGTTTTTGAAGAAGATATAGTTGTGTGGAAGATTGTGTAGAATAGAAAGATGAAATAAATTTAGTTTTCGAGGCATTGAATAGAACCATGTTTTGCATGCCCCTATTAGAAATTAAGAGAAAGATCAGAGGTTAGCTGCTCCAAGGCCACAATCCTAGCATAAATTAATTGCTGTTGTGTGAGACGTCTTTCAAAATGAAAGGAGTAATGGAGGGTGTAGGTCGTTAATGAAAGGATAGAACCCGTGGGTACACCCATTATTAATAGTTTTAAAGGATTAACGGTGGCCGTCTTCAACATCCGCTAAAGAGTGACCGGAAAGAAAATCAGGGATGATCGATACCAAAAGGGAGGTGTTTACAAATCAAAAGCTTTAAATATGTCTAGCGCCATGATAAAAGATTACTGAAATGTCAGAGAAAAGAGAAAGATGACCACTAAAGCGTTCCTCGCAAAGCCATACTGGCGACCGACCTGAGAAAAGATTTTGAAGAGGATTCCAGATCTACCTGTTAAAGATTCTAAATATACAAAGGCAGCCGTCCTCTTTGTTAGCAACCTCAGCGGCAGCTTTGATAGAAGAAGAAG
The DNA here is from genome assembly GCA_015478945.1 of Trachelipus rathkii. Lineage (NCBI taxonomy): Eukaryota > Metazoa > Arthropoda > Malacostraca > Isopoda > Trachelipodidae > Trachelipus > Trachelipus rathkii. The sequence goes on from JABUQX010055403.1 coordinate 14,786, forward strand.
ATCACAGGAATTAACGGTCAAAGTTGAAAGACAAAGAGACTAAATAATTTACCAAGGCAGGATGGGAGCTTAAGTTTTGAGAACCCCAGGAGGGATACCATCATGACCCTACCCATTCTTAATGTTAAGTTCAGAGAGAGAGAGAGAGCAGAAATAAAAGTCTTTAGAAGAAATTACGATAATTTTATTATTATATATATTTATGACAATGACAAAAAAATTTAATAAATAATACAGATATATTATATATATATATATATATATATATATATATCTTTAGAAGAAATTACGATAATTTTATTATTATATATATTTATGACAATGACAAAAAAATTTAATAAATAATAATAATTATTTCCACTTTATTCCATTCAATGATTGGTGAAAAGAAATATATTCACAAAAATTGAATGACCGATACAATAGAAAACTATCTCCAGATTGATCGATGTTCGTACTCTATAAATGACATGATTCGTGAGCTATTTACACAATGTGTTGTTAATTCTTCCACGTGGCTATTATGTTGAATTTTTCAGGCATTTTTTAGGCTGTCATTTTCTTGCTGGCTTTCTCATCATCTTCATTTTCTTCAAGAGGCAGATACAGATTGTGATCAATTTTATAACTTTCTGGCGTTCCTACGGCATTCAATTTCACCTTGAAACAAAGAAATTAAAAAAAATTAAAATATTTGTTTTAATAGTTATGGTTGGATAGGTGATCAGAAAAGACATGGTATAACAGGTGGTTTTGGGGTGTCGGGAGAAAATGAGAATGGTAGGAAGGTGATTGACTTCTGTGAGGAGAGAGGTATGTGTGTAACAGTGTAAGTAATACTTTCTTTAAACACAAGAGTATCCATAAGTATACTAGAGTTGGTGTAGGTAGAGATGATTCTGAAGTGAAAAGTATGATTGAATTTGTGTTGGTGAAGAAGGAGATGTTGAAGTATGTGTTGGATGTTAAATTCAGTGAGCGGATTAGGAATGTGGAAGTTCGGATATTATTTTCTATGTAAATTAGTTAGGTGGGGGGCTTGGCATGGAGAGGAAGTTGAATACGGAAGAAGTGGTAGAATTAAGCATGAGAAGTTTTAAGTGTAACAAGATTAATAAGGATAAGTATTGTAAGAGCACTCGCAAGTAATCAGTTGAAATAGTGAAAAGTTGAAACTGAACAAATCTGAGAGCAAATGAAGGAAGCAGTTGTTAGTTTTGCAAAGGAAGAAGTTTGTGGATGTGCTAAAAGTAGAAGTTAAGAATGTTAACAGTGAGTGGTGGAATGTAGAGGGATGCAAAGGTTTAAAAGTAAAACGAAGCGTGTTGGTAATGTACTAAAGGCTGAATGATGAAGTTTCAAAGAAAGATGTTTGAAGTATAATAAGGAGGAAAAAAGGAATACTAAAAGGTGTATACGTAGGAGAAAACAGAGGTAAATGAACATTGGGAAGGAGGATGAGATGGGACTTAGAAAGGGAATAGGAGCTCATCTGGAGGAAGCGCGAAAGTGTTAAGAATGAGAATAAAGGGAAACCTTCTTAGAATAATGAATAGGATGGTGCTTTTTGTTAGACTGATGAATGGATGTGAGGGGAGTGTGGAAATAAACTTGGAGATATTGTTAATATTAACAGGAATGAAAGGTGATAGTGAAATGGTGTGTTGGTTTGATGTGCAAGAGGAATAGGGTATTTTGGGATGAGTTAATTAGCAAGGAGAGGTAATGGGTAGAAATGAAAAAGTTGAATGAATGGTAAATCTGCAGGTATAGATGGAAATTACTGGTAAATGATCAAAGAACGGAGGCGAGTTGCTGATTGATTGGATTTGGAAGTGTGTAATAAAGCGTTTGGGGAGGGGATATAGTTCCGAGGGATTGGAGGAGAGCAGTAATAGTACCCTTATATAAGGGCAAGGAGGATAAGGGGGAACCTGTAGGAATTATGGAAGTAGTTTTATTGTGTGTTATAGGAAGATATATGCTGGTATTTTAGTCGAAAGAAGTGCGTCGAAGGACTGATTGGTGAAAGAAACAAGGTGCGTTTAGGAGTGGTTAGAGGGTGTGATCAAATCTTTACAGTGAAACAAATGGTTTGAGAATGAGGGAGAAGAAGAATAAGATAGAGTTAATAGGGTTTTTTGATTTGCAAACAGCGTATGATATGATTAAATAGGGAACCGCCTTAGCCATGGTGTTATAATCTTTATGATGTTGGTGGTTAGCTTCTAAGGAATCAAAAGTATGTATGACGATAGTGAGGGTGTGTAAGAATAAATTGGTGTTTTGGGATGTTTTAATATTAATTGCGGAGTGATGCAGGGTTGTGTTATGCCTCCTTGGTTATTGAATTTGATATATTGATGGGGGTATGAAAGAATTACAGATGGGGGTGCAGGAATGTGTTGAATGATGGGAGAATGATATGATGGAGGGTGCCCTACCTATTATTATGCGGATGATTTGGTTTTGTGTGGTGAATTGAAGAGAGTTTGAGAGGATTGGTAGAGAGATTGCAGGGTGTGTAAAAGGAGGGGTTATGAAAGTTAAGCGTAGATAAAGAGTAAGGTTAGGGTTGTAAGTGAGAACAGTCCTTCAGTGTGAAGTTAGTTAGATTGGTGAAGCAGCTGGAACAAGTGTCGAGTTTAAATATTAGGGATATATTGTTGGATGAAAAGGAACAGATGATGCAGAGTTAGTAGGAAAGTTGCCGAAGGGTCAGGAAGGTGCTGTGCAATTAATCGTTGTGCGATGTAAGGACTAAGTCTAGTGCGCTAAGGTCTTCCTTGTAGGGTATGTTGTTACCTGTGTTATTTATAGTAGTGAGACTATGGTCTGGAATAAGAAGTTAGATCTAAAGTTCAACGTGTTCGGATGAGATCTTTAGTGAATGTTAAGTGACTTAAAAGAAAATATAAAATGAGGAATGAACCGTATAGGAGAATTGTGTGAAGAAAGGGTAAATGAGAGAATAAATGAAAAGTACGTTGAGATTGGTTTGCGTCATATGGAAGGATGATAACAGTCGGTTGGTAGCGAATGTATCAGTGGGAGTGTGTGGAACGACCGGCCTGGAGACGAAGAAAAAGTGGATTGAGTCGGTAACGAATGTGCTGAGGAGAGATGTGAGAGTGTTGCAGAGACGAGAACAAAGGTGCATAATAGGAGTGAATGGGGGGGTTTTGTGAGGGGGTATGGTTGTGGCTCACCTGGGCCAGGGGATGAACCCTACACTTGACGATATGCCATAGTGAGATTCCGTCGCGGTCCCGTGAAGCTCTAGGGGGGATTATCTGACTGCGACGAGTTATCACTAATAGGTATAGAGGGGCGGTAAGGCTGGGCTTTCTTTTCGATTTGCGTCATATTCTACTACTTTTCTTTTCCGATGCATGTCATGCACCTTACCCCCAGTGTCTTGGGGAGGAAGAAGGAAGATAATAATAATAATAATAGTTATCTTTCATTGTGCTACGGTATTAATATATTAATATTAAGTATTAGTATTAATAGGCTACGTTATTAATAACCTATGCCTGAAAATAATTAGTGTGTTAAAAGTTTAAGACAAATAAATGTTATAATAACGTATATGAGAGAACTAAACACAAAAACAATTTATAGAAAAACATAAAAGTAAATCTCTTAAATCGACAAGTTAGTTTATTCGTCTAAATAAGAACATACATAGTATCCAAGATAACAAATATCAGTATTCATCGCAATAATAGTATGTAACTTAGAAAGCAATCATATAGCATTTGAAATACAGTTAAGTCGATGAATATTGGCAATAAAAGTAATAGTGCATTTAGATCGATTTTAGCACCATGTACATGACCAATTTAATATCAAATTTGTACAAATATTATGATATCACCATTCATTGGGAAAACGCTACTAAAGGTGGGGTATATATTAAGTAAAGGTCAACAGCGTCATAATAAAAATTGTAACTAATTGTTTCATAAAGGTTTAAAATTGAAACGCAGTATCAGCATCGACATCTTCCCAGAATCCACCACTCGCGCATGTCGTTACTCTTCCTCACAGAGGTCTCGGTCCACTGTTCCTAGTTACGCTTACGATACTGTATCTTGGTGTTCTTGCTGTTCCAAAGAAAAAATAACAAAAGAGCTATGCGAAACCAAATAAGAGATACATGAGGAAAGCCACCACTTTGGAACCAGGAAATCACCATCGACATTCGAACCTTAATTACTGTACTCATGACATCCAGCAGGAGCTTGATGTTGCTATATTGTTCTTCTACTCGCACCGACGAGTCAGTAAAAGAGATGGGAACTCATTCTCGATGTGAACTTTGATTCATTTTACATCCACGATGGGGAAACTATGGTGTGGAATAAGAGGTATAGATCTAAAGTGCAGTCTGTTTATAATAAAAAACTTTATATGAATATTCTTAGGGGGAGGGTGCTAGGTGCGAGAAGAAATAATAAAATGAGAAAGGAGTCTCTTAGGGAGCTGTGTGATGTAAAGTGGATGAGAGAATAAATGAGTATATTAAGATGGTTTGGTCACATGGAAAGGATGGATGATAATCTGTTGGTTAATCGGGTGTATAGACGTGAGTGTGTGTGTGTGCGTGTGTTGGGAATCAACCGGGTGGGAAACTAAAGAAAAAGTGGAGTAAGTCAGTAAAAGTGTCTGAAGGAAATGAATGTGAATTTAGATGACGCGAGAGGGTTGGTGCATAATAGGAGCAAATGGCGTAGTTTTGTGAGGGGGGGGGCATGGTTATAGTCCTGGCACAGGGGGATGAACCCCAACACTGACGAGACACCACAGTGGGGTCTGTCGAGGTGTTGTTGAGCTCTAGGGTGGATTTTGGCAGCGACGGGCTCGTGATTAAGGGGGAGGGTAAGGGGGCACTCTTTTCGACTTAGTTCATGTTCTTAAACTTAACTACTCTGTTTCCGGTGTATGTTGCGCACCCCACCCCCAATATTAATATATAGTGGTGCCTTGGTCAGAGGAAGTTGGGTTCTGACTGTGCTCTTCCATTTTACTGTATAATTTGTGTATTTACTGTGTATTTTTGTGCTAATTGTTGTTTTTTTTATTATAAATAGTGATGTTAGTAGTTTGTGTATTTATTTTTAAGTAAGTCATTTCTTATAGTTAATTTAGCACTAGTATTGGACTAGGCCAGTGTTTGATAGCCTAACCCTAGGCCAGCTTAGTTAGGAGATTTACTGTATATTGTGTGTTTGCAGGTTTACTTGGATTATTAAATATTTCCTGTGTTTAACTACAGCTTTTAATAATTATTTTAATTTTGTGATAATTTAAATTAAATTAAGTTTCCCAGAGTATTTCCCAGAGCCAAAGGCTAGAGTTAAGAGATTTGCTGTATACTGTGTGGAGGTTCATTTGGATTATTAAAAAGATTTTCTGTATTTAATTACAGTCTTTAATAATTGTTAAGTATGATAACTGTGTGATAACTGTGGGACTGTGAGAGGTGAATATGTGAATAGCTGACCTGTTTGTGTTTTGAATACAGAGAATGTGTTGTTAAGGAAGGAGGTTGCAAGACTGAGTGAAAATATGAATGAATTGAAAGACTTTGTATTTGAGTTGAGAAAGGAGGGAACTGTTAGGAAAAAAATTAGTAAGATGTCGAGGCGAGGAGGAGAGGGATGTAGGGGTAGATAGGAATAGTGATTCACCTAGGCAGGAAGATGAGAGAGGGAAAAGGATAAAGTAGTTGATAATAGGCCTGCAGATGAATGAAATTAGAAATAATAAGATGAGGAATCTCGAAGGTCAGTCAGCCTGTGACCATGCAGTAACTGGTTCGTGACTGTCTTCCAGATGGGGAAGAATCAGAGAGGGCCAATGGTAATGTTGAGTTTCCTAAGGGAAGACTGAAACAATGCTAATTGGAGACTCTATGATACGATTTACCTAGATAGGACTTTTCAAAATAAGGATAAAAGAAAACGATTGAGAGTATTTCCAGGTGCCAGAGTGAGTGATAGCGTGGCTAGGATAGATAGAGAGATTGATTTCTACAAATGTTGATTCAAATTTGATTGTGCATGTGGGTACAATGAGTATAGGCATAGCGTCAGAGAATTAATAGCAGGTTATAGGAGGTTGAATCAGAAGATGAAAGCTAGTGGAAGAAGGTGCATGATTTTCTGGTAATTTTACCTAGGTTAAGGTAACATTATAACATATTGCATGAACGTTTTAGGTGAAAAGAAAGGGGTTAGGAAATTATGTGTTTTCAGAAAATATTAGGTTTTTGATTTGTGAGAGTATTTCGGATAGTATCTTTTTGAGGGAGACGGAATTCACCCGAGTCGTAAAGTGTTGCGCTTTTCATTACCAGTTCGAGACTGTTTGTCAAAAAACTAGGTAAAGTTGGGGGGTGAGGGCTAAATCTTGGATACGAAGTATATATAAATGGTTGATAGTGGGAAGATAATAAAACTATTGTTGTTACAGGTTTCAATAATGATGATAGCAATAAAAATAACAGCATTTCGAATATCAAATGCTTTACACAAATGCTCAGCCTTAGAAATAAAAAAGGAGCTGATTAGTTATACATAAATGAAAATCTAGACATTATTTGCATTAATGCGAAGCATGGTTAATGAAGAATTATATAAGAAACTCCTTTCAGAATATGAAATCGACGGACATTCGCTTTATTTATACCAGCGTAGAGGAAGAAGAGTGGTGGTGTGGGGCTTTATGTTAAAAACAATATTAAATCTGAATTAATGACCGACTTTAAAACTAACATGATGTTAATCTGTGTGGGTAAGATATGCCTTATGTACAATAAATCATATAGAATTAGGGGCCTTTTTATAGACCTCCTGGCCAGGGTCAAGAATTAAGACGCGAAAATTGTGAAAGAAATTGAGAAAGCATGCCACAGTAAAGAAAAAGTATAAGTCATAATGGGTGTTAATTTTCTGGCATTTCAATGGGATTCCTTGGTCTAATACGGACCATAGTATTTCATTATTTATTAAATTGTATACTAGATAACTTTTTGACCCAGATGGTACAAGAACCCACAAGATACGATGCACTATTAGACTTAATATTAACTAACGACGAAAGTATGGTGGATGAAGTTAGAGTTGGGGAGAATTTAGGACTTAGTGACCATAATATAATTAGATTTAATATGAATGTAATATCTGGACCCAAATTGCAAGTTAATAAGGAAAAGTCTTAGATTTCCGAAATGGCGATTTTACCAAATTTCGAGACATGCTTAATATAACTGACTGGGAAAGAGTTTAAAGACCCAAAACTGTTTTATTCATGTGGAAACATTTTATGCAAATTTAAGCAAAGAAAAAATGATAAAATAAAGAATAAACCCATTAGGGTGGCGAAGAGAAAACCTGTTGTGGAATAGAGAGATAGGAGAGAAAATCAATGAAAAGCGTAGGAGCTTTAAGATATGCGAGTTTAACAGAATAAGGAGGAGGATTAGAAAATTATTAGGAAAAATAGAAATGAACTTTAACCAGTCAATAAGAAAAGCAAAGAGAGAGGCAGAAATGAATTTATCAAGGAATAGTAATAAGGACCTGAAAAAGTTTTTTTAGCTTTTATAACATTTTAAAGTAAGAATGGGAAATTTCATTTTCAAATTGATGAAAATTGAGTGAGTTCAGATAAAGGATTGGTAACATTTTCAATGCTTATTTGCTTAC
>JABUQX010055403.1:27500-28518 GCA_015478945.1 Trachelipus rathkii
TAACCCTCGACCCAGACGTTGCTTCAAATGTCAACACGGTTTGGTCATCCCCGAAAATACTGTAGGGGACAGGAAGACATATGCCCAATCTGTGGAAATTATTTCACACTCCATGTGAAAATACCAATCTAACTGCAGAAACTGCAAAGGACCCCACAGTGCTTCCTCTTCAAATCCCGTCTTACCTGTTTAACAGGAGGTTTTTAGAGCTATGTACTATACATAATTGAGCAGGAGAAATGCCTATACGCCAGCTCAATGAAAATATCAGACAAATCAAAAATCAATCTTACGCCACATTACAGCTACCCCCACGCCTCCACGTGTTAATCCGCCAACACAAACTATCCTAATATAACTCCTCTCATTAAATTCGTTGAAAACTCAGGCAAGTACGCAACCAGTCTACCTGTACTGCCCACCCTACCAACTTCTGAAAGAGCACAAAAGCAGCCCTTGATTCAATCTCCCGTCCAAAGAGCCATCAACAAGCCTATCCTGAGCATTAACTCTCAACAGGCTACCAATGAAACTAAGCTAGCTCATCCAATTACAAAATTTGAAAACACTTCCTGCCAAGACACCTGTCCTATACTCTCAGATTCACCCAACTTATGCAAGAGGACGGTCTCTTTGTCCCTTATTCGCCTCCCACTATTACTAAAAACCCCTGGTAAAGATGTTTTAACACACAAGAAAAGAACAGTCGCCCAAGTTAAGATTATTTCGTTCAAAATATTAGAGCAACCCCGATTCTTAAACAATAACACAATAACCCCAGATGTAAAAAATGCAATTCAGAAGAGACCGCCCATAAGTCTACATCTGAGACAAATGCAAAGGCTTTATAGACTGTACCCAAAACAATCCCAACTAACGCAACTCACCAAACAATCATCTAATAGTCTACAGGACAGTTTTAGTTCCTCTGATTCTTCCTATAACTCTTCTCCCGAGTTTCCTTTATCAGCCCTCTCTAAGGGATTCTATACCCTAGAAGATGAATTGGATAACAGTT
>JABUQX010055404.1:0-21263 GCA_015478945.1 Trachelipus rathkii
GTTATCACGAAACCGAGGCAAGCAGTTATACACTTTTGGAGGGTTATTACACTTGATACACGATCAGATTTCACTTACAATCACAGCAGGGTAGCAGATTTCATTGTTGTTACTATTACCGTCAAGTTACGCTCACCCACGGGTCCCCCTAAGGGAGTCTTTCTCAACCGATTTCCACCCATTCTAAACACACGACAAATGTTATGGTAAACTAGACTGAAATTTGATTGTTAAGAGCTTAGCAGATTTCAAAGTTGGAGCGTTTCCAGACAACGATCGTTATCGAGATATTTCTTACACATAGAATTCTGATAGATTTCTCCGTCACCGTATGTGACTGATGGAGCCGGTGGCGGAGTCTAAGTTTAAGTAAACACTATTAGAAACATTTTATGTATTTGAATTTCGATATAAATAACAATCACGATACAGGTTGTTTTTATATGTGAGTTATTTAATCATTCGAATCCGTGTATACCGAATATAATGGTTTATTAAGTCACAAAAATGATGAGATAAAATGTGTACTTTAAGATCCCACAGAAGGGCAATTCCACCTCACACGTCTCTAACTTAATAAGTACATCTTGCTATAGTAAGAAAGTACTGAACTCGGATAGAATTCAATCCATTATGCCCATTTAGACTCATCAATCATTCATAAGGTATAAAGAATTATCTGTTGTTCGAGTGTTAAATTATTGGTTGATGTCAGCATCTCCAGTTTAATTTGGGGATGCTAGCACTTGGTTTGTTTATTCCCTTACAAACTTAGAATACTTTGAAACATACGCTGTCAGATTTGAGATCTAGAGCTTAATTGCTAAGTTATAAATATTCACCATATCATATAGCTTTATAGAGCTGCAATAGATAGAGCTCATGAATTAGCTGTTGTTAATTTTGAAAGTGATTTTATTAAAAACGGCACATAGCTCAGGGGGATTGCTTGGCTCCCTTTCAAAAGCTTGAAATTATATTAACGAAACAAAAAAAAAAAAGTTAAACGTAGCAAAGTCTGAAACTCGTTATAATCAGTAAATTTCCGTTCACTATTAAGAGGTTACCATTGACATGTCTCATTATTAGCTCGGGTTAAGTAATGGCATTGTCATCATGCCAAAAAGGGGGTCTCCAGCCCCAAACCTGAAATATTTGACATAGAACGACGAACCTTGGTATACCTGACAACTAACTTAGTGAGAGCAGATGAACTGAAAAGGAAAAAAAAACAGACAATCATAAATTTAAAAATAAAATAAATCTACATACATTAAAAAAAAAAACAGAAAAAATAAAAAATAAATAAAAAAATATATTAAAATAAAGTAAAAAATTATCCAAACAAATTTAAAATTTAAAAATTCTGAAATTTTTTTTTTTAAAAAAATAAATAAAGTTAAATAAAAATAAATTAAACATTTTTTTATTTCTTGCTTAAAGATAAAAGTACCCATTCAAAATCGACGCTTTTTTTATATATAAAATATCAAAACACGCGAGAATCTCCAAATCTTGCCCTGATGCCTCTCTGAGCCTCACTGAGCCCTCTGTGACCTGATCCTGCTCTCTTTCACAGCCATCCCAGTCCTCTCCGACCCTCCCATCTATGATCTATTGATTCTATTCTTTTTTCTGTATATCATAACACAAAACTTTCATTTATTTTGTTTTATATGTTTTAAACAGTGTTTTTTTGTTTTTGTAAAGTTTAAGTGCTTTTTCAAATTGTGTTATCGAAGAATTCAATTTAAGATGATTTTACTCTTAATTTAGCATAAATGTCTTGTAAAATGTCATAAAATAATATTCTACTCACGCCATCCTGTCCGCCCTTCGCCCTACTATACTATATTTCGAGACTTAATATACAAAATAAGTTCTCTCTGTTGCTAATCAATATCATTCGATCCTTTTATTAAAATCCTAGCCGCAATCTTTCTAAGTTTATCATTTAACCCACTGGATTATTTTATTTTACGTAAACATTAGATACTTACGAGAAATTTAACTCAAAATTTTATCTATAATGAAAGCTTTAATGATATCCACATTAAACTTGATTTGATGAATATATTTGTATATTCAAAATCGGCACAAAGTTTTCCTTTCAAATAGTTTTTTAACCTGTTGTATGCATTCTGAACTTATAACGATATAGCACGTACACACACACACAAACCTATATATATATATACCAAAAACAATAAAACAGCTAACATTGTATCAAAGTCCATACTTAACAACAGTAAAAGTAACTAACATTGAGTGCAAACGTACCTACCTTAACACTGTTTTTCTACACAACTAACATTATCATGATAGGTTTTTTAGCATTAACCATAGTTAATTAACAAAACTTTATCAATCAACTTGTCTAAATATCATACTGATACATTGAATATATCTAATCGTAATCATCAAGTTTTTCTACATCATAAGCACAACACTAGCATGCACCTGAACTACGAATAATACTGTACACTCACAAAAACACAAAGTAACACTCTTAAACATGAATGATTAACAGTTAGCATTAACAAATCTGCCATATCTTAACAACTGTATGAAGTAACTAAATGAGCACCGAACGAATCTACTCTTACATCTTTTTCTAACATATCCACTGATTAATGTCTTACATTGACACTGTAACATTTAACAAAAATTTATCCACAATCTTGTTGTAATATTATCATGACTGATCAATTGAATATATGTGCTAAACGTAAACAAGTTTTCATATTAATAAAGCAAACATCACATCATTATTAACGAATATTCATTACATTTCAGGAATCCCTAAACAATCTTATACGCACGAATAAGCATCAAGTCATTCAACAAACGCTCTCGCAGTACTTAAGCTCAGAACTGTAACTGTACTAACATTTAGAACATAACAATAACGTAAAAATTTTATTCCACACACTTTTTCAAAACATATCTCTAACATATCTATTATTTTACGAACATAGTAATATTTACCCAAAATTTATCAATCTTTGTGTAAATTATCATCTGACTCAACACGAAAATAACGGCTAACCGCCGACAAAGATTCATACATAATTCGAACATCAATAAAGCAAATATCATAAACCTGAATGTACATATAATGTATAAACATACAATCCAACATACCTTATGCTAATATTAATCGCTTAATCATTAATCCAAAGCTTCCATACTTAACAACAGTAAACGTACCTTATTCACACTTTTTCAAAAACGTAACCTATTCGTACGTTTTCAAACATATCTCTAGACATATCATTACTTATTTTCAGTAATTAACACTGTAATTATTTTCATCACGCAGTACCTCAATTTCATACTGTCTAGCGAACATATGCTAGCGTGAGAGCAACAGTTTTTGGCTAATCAAGCTAACATATCATAGTCTGATGTAACAAGGATATAACATACAACGAAAAATAACCTACAGTATCTTAAGCAGTTCCGAAATAGAAATCTGGCTAATCATCTACAGTTTTCAATACTTAAACAACAGAAAGTAACTAACAACGCAAGCAGGAATGAACAATCGTACGCAAAGGTCTGATAGGTAAATATTCATTATAACAAATCAGTATATGCGATGTGTTTGTTTATTTTATTTTTAATTTCATTTCTTAAAATGATATTCTTTTAAATAAACTTTAATTTATTTTTAATTTTTTTTTGTAAAACGACTTTTTGTTTCTAAAAAACTTTTATTTATTTTTAATTTATCTTTAAAACTTTTGGTCTGCATCTTTAAACTATTTATATTTCCCAAAAAATTATCTACTTAAAAAAATACTAAAAATTTTTAATGTTTATTTTTCCTTAAAACTTTTTTGTTTTTGCTAACAAATTTTAGCACTTTTCAAGTTTATGACGTAAAAAATTTGTGTTTTTACATAACCCTATAAACGGTAAATCACTGAATCAGTAACGTCAACCACCCCTACCTGCTCCCAAGTATTTCTCTTATCTCAACTTTGTCTACTGTTCGTTAATTAACCTGCCACTTTATCGCCCATTCATTCTTACGCCTACGACTCTATTCTACATTATTTCTTTCACTTCAAAAGTTCACAACTTCAAGTAGTAAGGAGTCAGTTCTCTTTTATACTAACCGCTCCGAATATACTGCCTCGACACAATCAAAGTTTCATACATCAATAAAGCTTAACATAGCATACACCTGACTAGTAAGATATAATCTATGCAGTAAACATCAAACCAACATATCTTAAACACGAATAAACAACTAACATAACAGAGTTCCATACTTTAACACAGTAAGTAGCTAACATTACATAAAAGATCATACGTTTGCCTATCTCACATCTTTTTTTATTTTTTTTAAAAACTTTTATTTATTTTTACTTTTATAAACTGTTTGTTTTTAACAAAAACTTTTAGCTATTTTTAAATTTTATGTTTCTTTATAAATTTTTAGTTTTTTTTTTTTCTTGGAACTTTAATCCTCAACCTTACTTCTTTAATAGACTTTTGTTTTCCCTAAATTTTTCTTTTAAATGTTTATAACTTAAAAAAATTATTCTTTACCTAATTCGACTTAAAACAGAAAAACAGTAAATAACAAAAAGTTTTCAACATCAATAAAGCTAACAAAACATAACTTGAACAATAAAATTAATGTATATCATCATCATTATATCAAATCTAACAAAATACCATACTTGGCTACAGGAAAGTAACTGATAGATTGATAAATTTGTACCATATCACACTTTTTTTTGTACTGTGCAGCATAGCCCTGCTTTTTTATCATTATACATGAGCAACTATTTAACAAAAATTTATCATATACACATAGTGTTCACGGCCAAAAATTATACTTCCCACGATTTTTAGCAAAATATTTTCACATTCAAATTAAAGCTAACTATCATCAATCTCGGAACTAGATAATGACGTCACAATGACAACGACTTAACATACCTTATATCGAAAATATACCATATCTATACTCAGTGTTATATGTTCATATAAAGCAAATGTTCCATATTCTTTAAGCATAAACTCGCGAACTGCATAAAGTAACTAACATGCATACAAGACGAAACATCGTACGCAAGCTGATGTGGTTTCCTGTTTCACTACCGTTTAATTCAAATACAAATCGAGAAATTTGTCAGACTCCGCCCTACTTTTCGATCAAACATTTACGCAAGACCTATGATTTTGTTTGGTTCGTTGCGAAACATTACCAAGATACTCTATGATTTCTTGTTTGGTCGTTTTCGAAACATAAGCTAGTACATCTTGATTCTCTGTTTGACACATGGGTCACACATAACAATTTATCAAAAAACATTTTAAGACGTTTTAGGTTTATTAACAGAGATAATCTTATATTTCTTTTATCTTTTAATTAACAACTTCTAAACTTTTATTTTTAAATATTCGGTAAGAAGTTTTTGATTTTTTGAATATTTATTTATATAAAAACTCTAAATTTTATTTTATTTGTTAAAACTTTTTGTTTTACTAAATTTATTTCTTTTATTTATAACTACAAATTTGTGTTTTGACATACCCAAAAGCAGGTAAACTGCAGTAAATAATCGACGCAAATTACCCAACCCACCCTCTCCTACCTCTCTCTGATCAATTGATATTCTCAGTCACATTTCGTGTATCATTTTGGATAAAAACATAAGACAAGTTCTTTATACAGTGATGCGAATATAGCTAACATAACAAGTTTTCACATTACTAAAACTTACTTAGCATCATACAAGGCATTTGAATATTAATATATCATAACTAACGAAACCTAATCACATCTCAAACGCTAATAGGCGGTTATAAATTAAACATAAGTCTACACACTTTAACAACATAAAGTAACTAACTAGCGTCAAAAACGTTATCCGATTTATTAATTGTTCATAAGCATCATCTCGTAGTGGAAATTATAGGATCGACATGGGTATTCATTTATTATACGCAAGTAAATAATAAGTCATAATCCTTGTCTAATTATATACGATCATGACCGATCAACGAAATAGGCACATTAATAGTTTTTCGACATTAAAAAAGGAGGCTTACATGATGATTCTGAACTAAGATATTAATCGCATCACCGGACCAACCTAACACACGGCTTAAATCATAATATAACTGTTAACCGTTAACAAAGTTAACTTTTCGGTTAACAATGCTAATCAATGTACTAACCATAACAATATCAAAATCGAACCTTCACACTTTCTCAAGCATAACTTCTATAACCATATACATGTTAATTTTAATCATTAACACTTGGTATTGGCATTCAGTAAGGCCAAGTGGATGTTTTTGTGCATAACATTGACTAATTATGCTATATGCGATGGCAATTAGTAATACTAGGGGGAGCGCTAACATAATAAAAGTTTTTCACATCATATAGAGCTAACATACATATAACCCGATCTAGTTCACAATAAATGGTGTATTGACTGATCGCTCTATAGGGGCAATTCAAATAATCGAAATAGACAGAAAAACGTTGTGAATAGCAAAATTTCGCCGCTGTCGACAGAAGACCTACACACAACTTCACGTTATAATATGCCTTAACTTCTAAAACTGTACGTAAAACCATTAACAGTTTCCACACTTAACGTACACAGCCTCTTGATAATATCAAACTAACAAGTGTTCGAACTTGCAATAAGTACTGTCACATAGCACGGCTTGCGTGCCAGAAATATAGGTGTTGCATTCTGATCTGAAGCCACGTACGTGCCAAAATCATATCCTACTGTATATCAAGTAAAATAGAAGGTATAAAACCAATTCCTGAGAGAGTTACCTAAAGCGTATACGAGATAGGTTAGCAGGAGGATCTAAGTTGGTATTCGCAGGCGGAGGGATTGTGTCATCTTATCAACCAATCAGGAAGAAAAGTAAACAAGATATTCCTAATATATCGGAAGTTCCCGAACGCCTACAACATTGATCAGTTAGTGTTCGAATAGGAATAGAGCAGCTTTCTTTTTATATGTAATTAGCAATAGTACGTTCTCGTACACGTAGAGGGTTCCATGAATCTGAGAGTAGACACAATTTGTTCGAGATTGTAATATGGATCCCACAATTTCTAATCGCTAAGAACTTCGCTTGAATGTGAGCATCTCTAGTAAGTCGGCAGTTCTATGCAATTGGGGTAAACCAACAACAACAATAACTGTACATAAGAATAAGGTTGCATTCCTTTTATCAGTACGCGATTACTAACCAAGTCGAAACGAATATTAATTATGGAAGTTGGCTCATAATGATCAGATGTCATAATTGTTGGCAACATTGTTTTCAACATTGGTTTTGATAATTTAGGTTAACTACTTGGAAGATTATTGTCAAGATTGATAACCATAATATTTAGCAATGACAAAATCTACTATGAGTATTCCGCTACGAGATCAGACCTTCAACGCGTCATTGAATAAACAACAAGACATTCCTACTGAAAAGTTTTCCAATACTTAACAACATTTAACTGTAACTTACCACAGCGTACAGAAACGAACCTATCTTTATATTCACCTGCACTTTCTCAAGGCATATCTCTAACATACAATTGTTAATTTTTACATTACTATCTATTATTTATGCGTTGGGCGTTGAATTAATTTTCGGATAAACATTAGCACAAAAAATGATTCTTATATTGCTAACAGCGAATTTGAAGGTGTGCTATACATAGATCAATTTTTGTCTTCACATTTATACCATTGTCTGAGAGCTATAACGATAATTCTGATTCTATACAGTATCATGGTGCATGTATTGGTGACTGAAAATAGGATGTACGAAACGACCAAACTTAGCACAACTCACCCACATAATAAACAGTTCAATCATTCTCAACACGCATGTCCACCCTTGTCATTTATTAATCGCACCAGTAAATTTAACTTACATTATGAAGCATATCAAAATGCAAAATGGTAACGTATTCATACTGTTTTCCAAGCATCATTCTCCTAACAATTAAATACATCATGTATTAATATTATTAGCATGGATCAAAACGATCAGTGTGCCGCTTAAGAGTATGAATTTTTACAAAATAAATTCATAAGTCCTTCGTATTAGATCTATTTATTCTGATATTCCAGCTCCTAGGAATATGTAAAATCATAGACAAAGTCTTATACCAAACATAAAGCATAAAAATGAAGCCTCTTTGAATAAAATGTCGAATAGTAAAATTGTATATGACGTCGTTCTGATTGTTAATAGCAGTAATTCAGATCTAAATGCGAGGTAAATCAATGTGTAATTTAAATCAGTCCCAAATCGCAAATCATTGACACCCGATCCTTTACCTTCTCCACCTAATGACCTTTCATATCTATTGATGCTATTGATCTCATTCGTCCATATTTTCAAAGTTTTAACCCAACATAACAAAAAATAAGTTTTTTATATATCTGAAACTAATATGCCATATGTATAATATATATCTAACGTAGCATAAATTTTTACATATAAAGCAACATACATGACCTGAACTAGCAGAACTATAATGTACACAGCGACAAACAAACAACACACAATTTTGCAATTATATCTTGGTGATATGATTTCGACGAGGATCATGATAATTTGTTTTAGCTACCGCCGCCAGCCACCCAACACGCGACAACTAGCGTATACTCTCACGAACTTGATGTAAAAAATTTGATACTTAGCATATATCGTTTGTCTGTGTGAGGAACATTAGACGACAGGGTTATGTGCTAGAATTTTTGTTAAACTATCTACGATTTTTAACGTAAAATTTATACATTGATATGGTTAGAGGATTACTTGAAAAAGAGGGATATCATGTTATTTCGTTTTGTACGAAGGTTAGTTTTTTTATTTACTGTTGTTAATGTCTCCAGTTTGGAATGTTGTTAATGTTAGTAGTTATTCTGTACGTATGACTGTCGCTTGTGCGGTTTTTCGTCGTACCATGCATACTTCATTAATTCAAGCGGAAGGTTATTTTTATCTTATTAATGTAAAAATCTTTTGTACACGTTAGCATATATATTCGATAGTTAGTAATATAAAAAACTTTTTTTTGTGTTTTATTGTTTAGGTGGGCCCCGATATCGAAATATACTCGAAGATATGAACATGAATCAATAGATCTAATAGATCGAAAGTATCGGTGGGAGGGGTAGGAGGGTTGATGATCTTGATTTTACTTCATTTCACTGATTTCCTGCTTTAAATCTCTTAAATTACTACGACTTGCTTCTGATCACTTACTTCAATAAGTATTATTTTTTTATGTATGTTTGTTTAAGAACTTGTTTATCGTTTATTCAGTATTTCCTCAGGTTGTATGCAATATTATAATCTAGGTATGAAATACAGAGTAGGACTAAAATATTACGTACTGTGTTTGTTGTAATAATTATTTACGTTTATGTTATATTGCACACGCTAGAGATATCCTCGGAAAAGTATGAATAGTACATTTTGCATTTTGTATTGTCAGTCTAGTTTACGTTATCTGGTGTTAAGGGGGGAACTTTTGTTAATGTGACTGTTATTAGTCGGGTCGAGGTTGTGGCTATATTTGACGTGTAAGCATTTTTCTTTAATTTCGATATGAATGCTAATGTTAGCTCTATTCAATATTTGAAACTGTTAGTTAGCATATATTCGGCTGGTTGCACTATAAAGCAATCTCATTTTTGTGTATGTTTATCCGAAATGATACTCAAACTGCAACGTAAATCAATAGTGTTATGTAAAATACATTGATATGTTAGAGATACTCTTGACAAAGTTGAATAGGTTACGTTTGTGTGAATAACTGCTGTCTATGGTTACTTTTACTCGTTGTTAAGTATGGGAACTTTGGGT
The DNA here is from genome assembly GCA_015478945.1 of Trachelipus rathkii. Classification (NCBI taxonomy): domain Eukaryota; kingdom Metazoa; phylum Arthropoda; class Malacostraca; order Isopoda; family Trachelipodidae; genus Trachelipus; species Trachelipus rathkii. The sequence continues at coordinate 9,877 of JABUQX010055404.1, forward strand.
TAAGTTAGTTGTATATGTCATCGCGTAATGGTGTGTCTATGGGTTTTGTGTGCTCATCTGTATTTTTCTATTATATTCTAGTTCCTGGGTATTGCTATGTTACTTTATTTAAGTGTAAAACAATTCTGTAGTTTTTTTTGGGTTTTGCTTCAATTTTCGTTGGTTTACGTATATAAGCAACGTATTTTGTACTACGTTATTGTTTGTTGTTGTGTTGTGTTGTTGTTGTTGATGTTGACGAGAATATAACTCTTTTGAACTGATATTGCGTTCGTTTCGTGAACTGATATGTTTCGTGTTTTATTTTCGTGGGCGTCGTATTCGTTTCTTTCTTCTGATTGGTTGATAAAAAGAATCTCGTTGCCTTTTAGATCTGTTTATACACTCTATTTTTTTCAGTGTAAGATTTTTCCGCTCGTGCTGATCAGATGACATCTCCCCCATCTCTACGCTTGTTGTTCTTTTAGTTACTTCGCTGGTGTTAAGTGTGGAACTTTGTTAATGTTGGCAGTTTATTTCATAGGTAAGTTTTTGTTTAGTTTTGTCGTTGTCAGTTATTCTTAGATGGGTTATGCTGATGTTTACGTCTTTATCTGATGTGAAACTTTTTACTTATATTACGTAATATCTATTGATCAGTAATGAGTAATTATGTCAATGTTAATGCATGATAATTATCTGGTTAAATAACACCATGTTATTGTTTTGTGTAAAATTAACAAAGCTAAATTAATGAAATTGCTTGAGAAAGTGTGAAATAGGTTACGTTTTTCGTATGTTATTTAGTTGTACTTAACTGTTGTTATTTGTTAATCTTTGTTAACGTTAACAAGTTTATTCATGTTTGGGTTGTTGTTGTTTGTCGGTGTGGATTGATATTCTTACGATTCAAGATGATCAATGTAAGTTCTTTATTAATGTTGATAAACATGTTACGTTGCCTTATATCGTTGATCGGCGTCATGATAATTAACATAGGTTATTGATTTTATTTTTGTTAAATATGTAGCCAATGTTTAATTGATCTATAAATTATACTGATTGCTATGTTTTAAGATCTTGCTTGACTAAATAGTGTGATATGGTTAGGTCAGCGTTTTTGATCGCTATGTTAGTTACTTTACTGTTGTTAGGTGTGGGACTTTTGTTAATGTTTAATCCGCTTATTGACGCGTTTGAGTCTGTGACCACAGTTTTAACCTTACCTAATTTATATTCTTAGATCAGGATGATGCTTGTAGTTTATTGAATGAAAACTTTGTTATGAGATCATATATTCGTTGATTCACTGTATTTAAGATATCTTGTTTTATGTTGTTTATTTCCCAAATGATATCACGCAAATGTGACTTTGAATTCAATTATTCGATCAGATTCATGGGAAGGGTAGGTGAAGTACGATGCAAGGAGATGTTAGGGTGGATGGGTTGATTTTACTGAATTTACGCCGAGATCTATTCGCTTGATTTATCGTTCTCTCACAGCAACATTTTTTTAAACGCTTTAAAAAATTAAAAAGAATATACATTTTAACTTAAATTAATAGGATAGTGGTTTTGAAAAAAGAAATCAAAAATTAAAAATAGATTTTTCCTAATATTAAAAGAATTCCATGTAAAAGGTTTTATGAGGTATCTAAAATTAAAATAAAAAGTTGTTAGGTGAGTTTATAACTCGGAAACATAAATGTATTTAGCGAATACGAAACATAAAAATGTTTCTTAATGAAATTTTGTGTTATTTGATTTATCTAGAAAGTGTAATAGAAGATACTGTGCAATTAAAAAAAAAAAATAGTTCTATATGTTTTCGACAGCAAACGAAAACCAACCAGAAATCATGAGCTATTGCGTAATGTTTCTGAAAACGAACCCAAACAGCCAATCAAGGTATTGCTAACTAATTGTCGATAAAAACAGTCTGGTCGGGTTTGATAATAACCAATCTCTGACTTTGTATTCTGATAACTCTATGAAACATTGAACAGGCATTCACTCAGCTTCGTACTGTTCGTTCTGTATGCATTATTATACTTTAATGTTGTTAATTCTGGTACTTAGTTATATGTTAACTCTTTTATTTTGATAATAAATATGTTTTGTTGTTGACATGTGACTTATATTGCTCTGTTTCTGGCGTATCTGATATCGTTCAGCGTTTATTGTATTGTGAAAAAATTATGCTCCAGCTCCACCCATTAGAATGAGAAACATATGTTAATATTTTTGTTAAAATGCTTAACATGTTAATTGTAAAAAAGATATGTTAGAGAATAATGTTTGGTATATATAAAAAATGTGAAATTAGTACGGTCTCGTTAAGCAAACGCAGTTACTTCCTGTTCCTGAAGTATTGGTTTTGTTCAGATTTGATTTTATGCTTATATGGTTTTCTGTCAGGTTTATTTTTTAATTAGCGTTATTGATGTGAAAGCTTTGTTATTTACTGTTTTACTATTTCTGTTTTAGTTTATGTAAAATGTAAATTTTTTTAAATTACGTTAATACAGCATTTTAATAAAAGATAAAATTTTAGTAATAAACAAAAAAGTATCAGAGGAAATTAAAGTTAAATTGCGTGTTAAAAAAATAAAAAAAAAAAAAAAAACTAAAAAAAGTTTTAAGAATATTTAAATTTAAAAAAATGTTAAAAACTTTTTAAAAACAAAAAACTTTTAAAAAGTAATAATAATAAAGTTTTAAAAACAAAAAAGAAAAAAAGATGTGAAAGGTCAACATCAGAAATTGTAAGTCATTAAATAGTTATGAATTGAACTAATAGATATAATAATGATCTCGTCAGTAATAGTCGGACATAACCATGGCAACACTGATTTTTATAAAAATCACAGTCATATGTTATAAAACCCGTTGCAATGCAATCAACCCAAACACATACTTTCAATCCAAGACGAAAACAGACACATAATCAATCCACAATTGTGATCCAACAACAACCTTATCGCATAAAAAAAAAAGACATGCAATACCATTGGGGTTGATTGGGGCCTGGTTGGTAATAACCCCCCCCCTTCGAAATTCACATTGATAAGGAGGATTGGATATTTTTTTTTTGATCAAATTTGAATTATCGTTTTTTTTTTAATTAATCTTTTTTGATAAGATGTGAAGTAACTTTACTATATTTTTTATTTTTTTTAAATTATTAAAAGTTCTACTAAAAGAAATTGAGAAGCATATCGAAGCAGAAACATTAATAAATATCTGACTCGTGGGCTGCATATAAGGATATGGACAAGATTCCAAAAATGAAATATGGACATTAACTTAACAACTATTCTCAATCTTTTGTCAACCTGGTCCCTGTGGAGCTCATATTACCACTCAGAATTGAATATTATGGTTTCAGTGCGTATAGCACGCAATAAATAATATGTGGAACAGCTAGAATTTACTTGTCACTAGTTGTTATGAATCCATAAAGGAGGAAACAAAACACAGATGAAGTATTTGAACATAATTCATTGTGATATTGTGAGTATTTCAAGCCACCAAATAACTATAAAATGGTACTTTATTTTAATGTTTTAAATATTATTTACTAAAGTTAATTAAGTTTTAAAATTTGTCTAAATATTATAATAATAGATATTTAAAAAAAAAAATATATTAATAGTTCTAAAACATTTTTAGTTGAAATTGGAGAAAAATTTTGACATTGTTTAAAATGTTATATAATAAAAATATCTGATATTTCATTGATTAGAATATCGAAGGGGGGGTTATTACGAACCAGGCCCTCCCGTTGTAACACAGTAATATCATTTATCAGCTTATCATTTCCCGATGCAGTCCGTGGTGCAATCGACTCGGAACGCTTCGAAATTGAAAAAAATTACATAACCAATCAGAGAACAGGAAATTTGCGTACCTGGAAACGGCCGGGGCGCCCGATCGGATCACCTGACATATTGTAAAAACATTAAACTATTAGGGATGATGTGGGATACTGAAAATGATACGATATATTTAGTTTCCTTAATATAAAAGTTAATAATATAATTACAAAACTCTATTTGGCAAGCCATTTCCGATCCATGTGATTTTGTCAAAGAATTTGTTTTGTAAAACGTGGTTTCCGCAGCCCGCCCGTTTAATAATTCCCGAAATCGAGATTTAACGAATAAAGAATTTAATGGCCCCAAAGTTTAAATCATATACAAATAAAATAATAGGGTAATCCTTTGGTGCGCCTCCGAATCAAGTTACATAAGGTAGAGATTTATTAACTACGGATGACAGTAGGGGGGCCAGTTTTGTGGATGAGTAGAGATGAGGGAACTTAGGAATCTGTGACCATAGTATACTTAGATTAATATTGAATGTTTTATCTGGGCCCAAATGTAAAGTTACATAAGGAAAGAGATCATTAGATTCCGAAATGGGCAAATTTACCAAATTTTGAGACCATGCTTTAGTTACCACGCTGGGATAAATGAGTTTAACAGCCGATAAACTGTTTTATAATTGTGGGGAACATTTACGTCAAATTTAATTACATATTTCAGTCAGTCATGTTTTTAAAGATAAAACTCATTAGGATTTCGAAGAGAAAACTTAGTTGTTACTGTAGAGAGATAAGGAGAAAATTCAGTGAAAAGCATAGATGTTTCTAAATATTCAAGGGAGGATGATTTGTAAAATTATAGGAAAAATAGAAATGAATTATAATCTAAGAACGGCAAGAGAGGAGCAGATATTAACTTTGCAAAGAGATGAGTTAATAAGGTACCTCGAAGAAGTTTTTTTAGCTTTTATAAATTAAAAGTAAGAAATAGGACAAATTGGTCAATTAAAATTGATGAAATTATAGTGATCCCGATAGGGAGTTGGTCAAGATTTTCAATGCTTATTTTGCTTCGTGTTTACTGAGGAAAGATTAGGACATTAGGTAGTTTGGAGACTCAGAGTTCTTGTATGCATGTAAAAATTTAAGATGTACAGAATTGACTTTGATGTAAGAAGATATAAACGTTTACTAGACCAGGATTGCTCCAAGTAAAGCTCGCAGGCCCTGATGGTACATATATGGTAGAGTTCTGAAGAAGGGTAGTAGCACATTGCAAAGGCACTGTATTGATTTTTAAGCGATCTATAAACATTTGTGAGGTACGCGAGATGACGGATAACAGCATAGTTATGTCCGAGTTTAATAAGAAAGGTAAGCAGAAGATTTGGGACATTAATAGGCCAGTTAGTCTTAACATCTCTGGTTGTAAAGGTTCTATGAAAGTTACTAAAAGGTCATATATAGAGAAATATTAGAAGATAACAAGGTATTTATGATCCCAGCACGATTTCAGAAAGGGTAGGTCTTTTAGAATTTATGGAATACATTAGCTGACTGCATTGACCGTGGAGATTCCAGTTGGATATTATTATATTTAGCTTTAGCAAAGCTTTCTGATAAGGTTCCAACCCACTAAGCTATGATAAGTCTATTGCATGATGTGTATAAAGGTGGATCGCGGTACATGTTAGATTAAAGAGAGTGGTTTGTGGAATAGAAAACGTGTGTACACTTAATGTCAATAAGTTCATCAATGGGAAATGTGAGAGTGGTGTCCCACAAGGGTTCAGTGCTTTTCAAATCTATTGTTCCACCTATATATAATGATTTAGACCAGGACTTAAATGACAAAGGTTTCTAAGTTTGCAGATTAAACCAAAGTGGCCCACCTCAGTTAGGAATAGTGACGGATGTATAAAGATTCAAAATGATCTGATAAACTTCTTGGGTGGCAGATAAGTGGCAATGAATGTTTAATAGTAGAAAAAGTGTAAAGATTCTTCCTAATGTAGATACTTCAATAAGTTTAACTACTATAACTGAATGGGGATTGGATTTTGAGTCGTGAACCAAGAAAATGATTTCGGTGTGATTATATCAGCAGTAAATTGAAGTAGCTAATCAGTGTTGAAGCAAGGAATAAAGCTAATAAGTGCTGGGCATGAATAAATCGTCATTTGTTTAAGGAGCAAGGAAGTATTAAGTAAACTGTATAATAGCTTGTTAGGCCAATTTAAAGTATTGTGCACAAATTTGGCCCCTATTTAAAGAATGACTTAGATATGCAGGAGGAGTGCAGTACGTGCAACAAGGATGATTTCTGTGGTTGAGGGTAAGAGCTATGATGGAGACTAAAGGATATGAAATGTTTTCTGTAGAAGGCAATTTCTCAGAGGGGACATGTCAAGTCTACCAAAATATTTTATATCTTTTGAATTAATACGAGACCAATAAATTTTTCATATAGGGCACGGACAGGTGACAAGGTGGAGACTTTATTAAGACAATTAAAAGAGAAGCATGCTCAGTCCTTGATTAAGAAAGCATTTCATTCAGTAATAAGGGTTGTTATTTTTGGAATGGTTTTCCACAGAGGTTGTTGAGTACGTGCAACTCAATTGCAACATTTAAAAGGGACTGCGATAGGCATACTGAATGGTTTGGGTATCATAGCTAGTATTTTTTGACTAAACCAAATTGGCTGGTTCTTAGTTACTGTAGTTAATTAAGTTTTTGCATGTTACCTATATATTGTTGGAGCTGTAGTAATCATAAGCATTCCTTACCAACCCCAAAAAATAATATATATTTTTACTCCCTTGAATTATTTAGCATCATTCAATATAGACCTTTTTCATAAGAATTTATGGCTTGAGGTAAGTTCTTTGAATACCTTATCCAAACGCTTGGGAAACATCTTACTCATTTACATTACAATTACCTTATAAAATTAATTTGATTGGTGAGAAGCTAAAGAGAATAGAGATAGAATGATAGTTGAAAAGAAAAGACAATTTACCTCTAACACCTTACATTTTTGATTTTTAAATGCAAGTGTTCAAAATCGTGATCAAAACAGAACTTGTTTTGTATAAGTTGCAAACATGATTCTGAGTTTGCAGCGATTTTATTGTTTCCCACATTCTGATTCCGCTAAAAGACTATGAATATGAACTATTGTTTATAGCTATATTTTTTATATCCTAAAATAAGAAAATAAAAGAGATATATATGTGCAAGTATATATAGTTTTATACATGCATATATATATTTGCTTTAGATATCAGTTTTTTAGTTTTATATTTTTTATTGAGGCATGTTTTAGACTTTGGTGTCATTGCATTGTATATAGTGATGACAAGCAACTCGATGGCTTTGTGGATTTTGCATTGAGCAATGTTGTTGGTGAATGGGTTCTGTGTCTTGAATGGACGTTTCTTGGAGAGCTTCATGTGGCTTCTTCTTGTCCTTTTGTCTATAATGTTTCTAATGTTCTAGTCACTCTAATATATATTAATATATATATAGTATATATATTATATATATATTATATATAATTATATTATTATATATAATATATATATATATAATATATAATATATATATTATATATATAATATATATATATATAAATATATATATATATTATATATATATATATATAATTATATATATATAATATTATATATATATATATATATTTAATATATAATAGTATATATATATTATACTATATATATATATATTTACGTATATGAATTACATGTATAATGTTATGTGTAGTATTGTAATATTTATCAATAACAATAATAATAATAAATTTGATATATGATGGTAATGTCAGGGCACTCAGGGATATAAGGAAAAAATATATGGGATTGTACATAATATAAAATAATAGAAGCACCAAAATAGTGATCTTGTTAATTGAATTCGCTGGATAAACTAAGGGGGAACAAAAAACTGATATATAGGATTGCTCTATTACTGATGTATCATGACCCTTCTTTTCCATTAAAATTGTATATGTAGGCAATATGACGGAATGACGATCTGTTAAAAAAAAAAATAATGACGAGAAATTCAATTAATAGGATATTTTCTTTATGCTAGTTGTTGGAGAATATTATTTAGTCATATCTATTTCGAATGTTGACAAATTAATTCATTTTAATATATCGAGGCTATAGCATTCAAACATTGTATTCCCTCCTCTGTATTTGTTTTTATTCTTTAAAAGGGAACATAGAAATTGAGAGCTAGCAGCAACGTGGGCATATTGAGACTATCCTTCCCATTCAAAAATATTTAGTGTTACTGTTTGTTTGATAGCTGATTAAGATTAAATTTTCATTCAAATAGAAACCATAAGTTGGAAAATTATCTAGGCTATATGGTCATTCCAAATAATCATAGGTAGCCAACTAGCTATCATAAGATTTAAGATTAAGGAATTGTTTACAATAGGAGCCCTCTAAGCAGATTTTTTATAAAATTACAGCATAACTCTAAAGAAAATAGTAATGAATAAAAATGATTAAGTCTTTAGGAAAAAAAGTTACTGCCTCTCAAAGTTTAAAAAAAATCATATTTTATATTAGTGATTTGGTTTTTCAGGTTCACCTTAGTTGAAATATGTCTCCTATCCCTCTAGTCAGGTTATGATATGTTTTGTTAAGTATACACAGAGTAAATCTGTGTATACTTAACAATTTATCATACCTGTAACTAGTGATACCTAAAGTGAGCGCACAGACGGCCCATTAAAAATTTTTTATATAAAGCCAAGAGTTAAAACCTTAAACCTTGAGAGACTGTAGCTTTTTTTTCTTAAAAACATAATCATTTTAGTATTTTTTTTTAGAGTTGCCTATATCCTGTGATTTTAATTTTTTTTTTTTTTTTTTTAATCCTATGGGAAAATTTAAACTTTGAGAGGCTGTAACTTTTTTTCTTAAAGACATCACTCATTTTCATTTTGTTTGTTGTTTATTATTTTTTTTCAGAGTTATTAGCGTATGGCAACAGTGTTTACCTTCGGGATAAAGCCTGCTGCGCATCATAAGCCATAACAGTAATCATGATTGATGGTGCTCTGATAAGCTCATGTGACTTTTAATTATTGTGCTATTTACTTATTATCTTACTCAATTAGACACTTGTATTAGAAACAATGGATGAGAGATATTTGTCGGCTCTTCTCCATAGGCATAGTTAAATATTAAAGTTTGATTTTATATATTGATGATTTTTATTATTAGGTTATAGGTTTCCCCCTTTGTCTCTGACTTTATAAAAGCATTCTTGATTTTGTTAGCTAAATATTTTACCAATTAATAATTAGCTTGGCGTACGATTTGGTGAAAGTACTTTAAAATGGGGAGTTTTCTGATATTTCATCCCAAAATGAGATGTGAAATGTCTCATCTATCAAGCCTGAGAACTTTGAAAATTGGCTCAACTTGCTTCCATATTTCAGATAAAATTTGAACTAAAGTATGTTGGCGGTACATCACCTTTCTTCTAGAGCTTTAGAGTTTCTAAAGTAGTATATTTGTTTAAGATACCTTTAGGTCTTTATCTATGTTTTATCATTTTTTTCCCTGCTTTTTCCACACTTTTTGGAAGCTATATATATTATATATATATACTATATTATATAATATTATATATATATATAATATATATATATTATATATCTATCATATTTATATATATATATAATATATATCTATATATAGCGTCGGAGGCGGGTGACGTGGACGAACTTTGGTATACTTGGTCTCCCGATTTCCCTAAAGCACTTATGCAAATATTTTTTTTTAGTAAAATCAGCCCTATAAGTCGGGCATAAGCACATGACAAAAAAATAATACTGTATTCTTAATAATAAAAGTTTTATTAACAGTCTTGAATAAGCGATCAGCCGTGACCTGTCGGAGGGGTGAAGCGGACACCATCCAGTTGTCAACTCGCACTTTCCAGAAACAAAAATGTTTTACGTATATTATTTTTAATTTAATTATTTACTTAACACATAATATTAAACATATTAAAATTCGTAATAAGTAATAAAATGTCAATATCGATTATAACTTACAATATAAATAAGGTGGCCCGATTGCCTACCAATGACCAGTGAGTGAGGTTGTGTTAATTTTGTTGCTGCCTCAGATTTTATTTAATAATAATTGGTGTATTTGATAAGTGAATTTAGTAAACAATTAGTGTTGTGTTCTAATTAACTGGGCGTGTATATAACGTCATATTAACAATTGTTATATTCATTGTGTGATATTTTTAAATTTTGATAGCTAACCTAGGCTAACACATCAGGTAAGAGTTTTCCTGTTTTCTGGTGTCTGGGTTTATTTTGATTCTTAAATAGAGTCAGTATTTTAAAAATACAGTTTTAATTTAATTGTTACTCTTAAGTTTTCTGATAATTTAAATTAAATTAGGTTCCAGTCCCAGACTAAGTTAGCCTACCTTAAACTTTAATAATATCCTGGCCTAGGCTAGCTCAATAAATTGTTGTAAATTTATAACTCTATTTTAAAAAGAGAGTAGTTTTATTTTCTTTTTTAGGCTTTAAGTGATTATTTAACTGTGGTTGGTGGTAAAAACATAATAGGTAAGGTTAGTATACTATAAATATTTAAAGTATTATGTCCTGTGTGATATCTCGTGGGACTGGTAAAGAGAGTGAATATGTGAATAGATGCCTCTGCTTGTGATTTGAATGCAGCAGAATGTGTTGTTAAGGAGAGAAATTGCAAAGCTCGAGTGAAAATGTGAATGGATTGAAAGAAGAAGTATTTGAGTTGAGAAGGAGGGAGGAGTGTTTTAGGAAAAAAGTATAGTAGGGATGGTCGAGGCAGGGGAGCGGGATAAGTAGGGGTAGACATGAATAGTGATTCACCTTGGCAGGAAGATGAGAGGGAAAAGGTTAAAGTAGTTGATATAATAGGTCTGCAGATGAATATCGAGTTGTAGAAACTAAGAAATATGACTTTAAAGATGGATCTCGAAAGTCAGTCAGGCTTTGACCTGCAGTAACAGGTTCGACGTCTCCCAGATGGGGAGGGATCAGAAGTGGCCATGGTATCCGTTGAGGTTTCTGGAAAGGGAAGATGTAAATTGCTAATCTGGAGACTCTATGATATTTACGATACCTAGAATAGGACTTTCATACTAAGAATAAAAGAAACGATTGACGAGTATGTTATCCAGGTGCCAGAGGGTGAGTTGATGATCGTGGATAAGGCATAGATAGGAGATTGATCTCTACAAATGTTGAGTCAGAGGTGATTTGTGCAGTGTGGTACAAATGATCATAGGGCTAGGAAGGTCAAGGAAGAAGATGAAGAAGAAATTATTGAAACATTATAGGAGATTGATTCAGAGGATGAAAGCTAGTGGACTAAAGGTGCATCGATTTCTGGGATTTTCCCTAGGTTTAGGTCGGTCAGCGAATGGGGAGTAGGGCTTATAGGTGTAATGAAAGGGTTTAGGAAAGTTTACTGTTTTTCCAGAATAATATTAGGTTTTTTGGATTTGTGGCGAGAATTTCTGGA